>JAKSZU010000028.1:21085239-21120728 GCA_026018925.1 Tupaia tana | reverse complement strand
TATTTCATTCTATTTTTTATTATCATTTTTTTTTTTTAAACTTGACCAGAGAGAGACAGAAGGAAAGTAAGAAAGAAAGCCACCAGGTCCGGGATTCAAACCGCGGTCAGCCATGTGGGAGTCCAGTGCCTTAACCACTACGCCATCTGCTGGCCCCAGTTATATTTTTATTTTGCTGTCAGGCATGTGTACTTGCTGGAGAGTCACAGAAAGAAAGTGAGACATCACCCCCTAGGGGGGATGGCTACACCACAGTCCCTTCTCCATTCTCCTCTCAGGATTCTGGGCGCACACGCACATGAACCTGGCCTGTCTCAAGCTACCGGGTCTGGGACTTGAACTGTGAACTTGACCACGTGGGATCTAGTTGACTTAACCACCGTGCCACTGACTGGCCTATAAATTAAAAAAAATCTGGTGCTTCAGAGAAGCATTCATCTGCAAAAGGGGTCCCATTACATATATATAGACCTACACCCCACCACCCCTTGTCTCCCTCTCTCCCCTCCCATCTTTGTCCCCCCAACACAGCTGCTCCGTGGGGTGTCTTTTATTTTGGAGAGTTTTTTTTTTTTCTTTTTCTTTTTTTTTTTTTTTTGCTATAGGGCGTGTGTGCTTGCCAGACAGACAGAGACAGAGAGACAGAAAGTGAGAAATCACCCCCCAGGGGGAACCAGCAGTTAGCGTAATGGCTATGTTGCTGGACTCCCAGGTAGTCGACCGCAGTTCGCGTCCCGGACCTGGTGGCTTAAAACTCACGCCGGGCGTGTGTGCGTGCGTGCCCAAGATCCCAAGAGGAGAATGGAGGAGAAGGGATTGCGGTGTGACCATCCCCTCTGGGGGGTGATTTCTTGCTTTCTGTCTCGATGTCTCTCTCTGTCTGTCTGGCGAGCGCACAAGCCCTATAAGCGAAAAAACCTCTCCAAAAAAAAAAAAAAAGAGAAATCACCCCCAGGGGGGATGGCCATGCTGTAATCCCTTCTCCTCCGTTCTCCTCTCGGGATCTTGGGCACGCACGCACACAAGCCCAGCGCGAGTTTAAGCCACCAGGTCCGGGACGCGAACCGTGGTCGACTACATGGGAGTCCAGCGACACAGCAATTACGCCAACTGCTGGTCCCTCGTGGGGTGTCTTTAAGTGATGCTCAAGCACTCTCATAAAGAACAAAGCCCAGAGATAGTGAAAGCACGGGGAGGTGGCCGCCCTGCCCCGGGCTGCAGGGACCGTGGGCCTCCGTGAGGGAGGGTGACCGACTACCCACTTTTGTCTCCTTTCCTGGCAGGTTGGCCTCATCCAGCTCGGGAAGGAGCAGGTGCTGATCCAGCCCCTCAACAACTCCCGGGGCCTGGTCAGCGGACGAGAGCATCTGATCAGACGCAGATGGTCCTCGACACCCAGCCCGGCCACCGCGGCCCAGACGCCCGGACAGCGCTGCAAGGTTCTAACAGGTGAGTCGGGGCCACAGCCTGGCCGGTGCGCCCCCAAACGCGTTGGGGTGGTGGGTGAGAACTGAGAACACACCTTCCTGTGTGTATTCGAAGATGTTTTATTGTCCCTAGGGCCACTTCCCTTCCCTTTCTGCGTATTAGTGTCAGCATTTCTTGTATCGTAAGCAGGCCTTGAACGAAGTCATCATTTGGGGCCAGCAAGTGGAGTAGTGGTTAAGGTGCAGGACTCCCACATGGCTGACGGCGGTTCGAGTCCTGGACCCGGCGGCTTTGAAACTCAATCCTGGGCGCATGTGTGTGTGTGCCCAAACTCCCTAGAGGAGAATGAGGAGAAGGGATTGTGGTGTGGGCATCTCCCCTGGGGGGTGATGTCTTTCTATCTCTCTCTTTGTCTCTGTCTCTTTAGCGAGCTCATGCACACTGTAGCAACCATCTGTCAAAAATAAAAATAAAAGGGGGACCAGCAGTTAGTGTAATGGCTATGTCGCTGGACTCCCACGTAGTCGACCGCGGTTCGAGTCCCGGACCCGGCAGCTTAAACTCACGCCGGGCGCGTGTGCGTGCGTGCCCAAGATCCCGAGAGGAGAATGGAGGAGAAGGGATTGCGGCGTGGCCATCCCCCCTGGGGGGTGATTTCCTGCTTTCTATCTCTCTGTCTCTCTCTGTCTGTCTGGCGAGCGCACGCGCCCTATAGCAAAAACCTCTCCAAAAAAAATAAATAAATAAAAAATAAAAAAAAAAGGAAAAAGAAAAAAATCATTGTTTAAGGCCTGCAGGTTGGCTAGTGGTTAAGGCGCTGGACTCCCATGTGGCCGACTGCGGTTCGAGTCTTGGACCCAGGGGTGTGAAACTCACGCCAGGCGCATGTGCGTGTGTGCCCATGATCCCAAGAGGAGAATGGAAGAAAAGGGATTGTGGTGTGGCCATCCCCCCGGGGTTATTTTTTCACTTCACCTTTCTCTATCTCCAGCGAGCACTTGTACACTGTGGCAAACACTTAAAAAAAAAAAAAAAAAGTCATTTTATTTCTGCAAAGAACGAGGCTCTCTTTTTCTTTTTTTTTTTGGAGAGGTTTTTGCTATAGGGCGCGTGCGCTCGCCAGACAGAGACAGACAGAGAGACAGAAAGCGAGAAATCACCCCCCAGGGGACATGGCCACATCGCAATCCCTTCTCCTCCATTCTCCTCTCGGGATCTTGGGCACACACGCACATGCGCCCGGCGTGAGTTTAAGCCACCGGGTCCGGGACTCGAACTGCGGTCGACTACATGGGAGTCCAGCGACATAGCCATTACGCTAACTGCTGGTCTCAAGAATGAGGCTCTCTTTCATACCATGTCTCCACTTCTGGTATCAGGAAAAAGTTGGGGCCTGAGGAACCCCAGCGGCTGACTCGGTCCCCAGCCCCAGGGGGGTTGCAGAGCTGGGATGAGAACTCCGCCCTCCCGGTGCTCCGGCCACAGCTCGTCTCCAGCCCCGAGGGTCCTCAGCCCGGGCTGCCCTGAGCGGGGTACCTGGGGGTCTGTGCAGCAGCGAGTCCCCAAACATGGCCTCTGGGTCAGCCGTTCAGCGGCGTCAGGGCGCTTGGTAGAAAGACACTTTCCCAGGCCAGTCTGGCTGAATCTGAAATTCAGAAGCGGGTACAGAATCCGAAATTCTGCGAGTTTCGGGAACCACTGCTGTACAAAGGGCATGCACTTGCCATAAAGAACATTTCTTTTTCTTTTTTTTTCCAGGGGGAGGATTTTTGCTATAGGGCATGTGTGCTCACTGGAGACGCATAGAGAGACAGGAAGTGAGAAATCCTGTCCCTGGGGGGATGATCATGTCACAATCCCTTCTCCTCCATTCTCTAGGGGTTTTGGACATGCATGTACACACGCCCCATGTGAGTTTCAAGCCGCCAGTTCCGGGACTTGATCCTTCGTTGGCCGTATGGGAGTCTAGCACCTTAACCACCACGCCACCTGCTGGCCCCAAGATTTTTTTTTTTCCACGAAGGAGACAGAGCGAGATCATTCCCCACAGTGTCCCTAGGCCATGATTGGTGTGTGTTTTATTCTCACACTTGCTTCAGTTCAGGCTGGGCCTCTCAGCAGCTCACCGTGATTAGAAACCCAGTGTGCTGGGATCAGCACTTGGCATAATGGCTACATCGCTGAAGGCTTGGACTCTCACCAGGTGTGTGTGTGCGTGTGTGCCAAAAATCCCGAGAGGAGAATGGAGGAGAAGGGACTGCGGTGTGGCCATCCCCCCTGGGGGGTGATTTCTTGCTTTCTGTCTGTCTCTCCGGTGAGCACACATGTCCTATAGCAAAAATCTCTCTCTCTCTCTCTCTGTGTGTGTCTCTCTCTCTCTCTCACACACACACACACAGAAATCTCGTGTTGCTAATTTATGCAAGAATTTGCACGTGTAATCACCTAAGTGTGTATTTTGTACTATTATACATAATGGGTCAGGGCTTATGCTTTGTATCCATTAAGAGGCACTTGACTGGGGGGGAGGACCAGCGAGTGATGTGGTGGTAAGGTGCTGGACTCCTACAGGCCGACGACAGCTCGAATCCTGGACCTGGTGGCTTGAAAATCATGCCAGGCGTGTGTGTGTGCGTGTCCGCCCAATCCCAGGAGGAGAATGGAGGAGAAGGGATTGTGGCGTGGTCATCCCCCCTGGGGGGTGGTTTCTCACTTTCCCTCTCTCTGTCTGTCCTGTGAGCGCATGTGCCCTATGGCGAAAACCTGCAAAGGAAAAAAATACAATTCACTCACTCAGCAATAGCAGGAATCGAATGGGCTCAAACACTAAAGGCACCATCGATCTGGGTTCGTGGAACTGAACTGTGGTGTGAGGCTCAGGAGCTCGGCTGTGCTGGGCCTCTCTGCAGGCCTCCTCTGTCCTCACCTGGTTCCACGTGGGGGTGACACAGAGGCAGGTCGAATGAGGAACTCAACTCGCGTGGTTAGCTGGGGTCTGAAGTGGGGCCGGCTTAGATGGCAGCGTTAATTACTTTCCGTTCATCCCTGGTTTCACGGAGGATGTGTTCAAGTGAGTTCTCCCAGGGCCGGCAGGTGTCGTGGTGGTTAAGGTGCTGGACTTCTATGTGGCTGACCACGGTTCAGGTCTCACGCTGGGTGCATGTACGTGCGTGCCCAAGATCCCGAAAGGAGAATGGAGGAGAAGAGATTGTGGCATGGCCATCTCCCTGGGGGGGGGTGGGGGATGATTTCTCGAGGTCTGTCTGTCTCTCTCTCTGTCTCTCTGGCGAGCGCACGCGCCCTATAGCAAAAATCTCTCTCTCAAAAAAAAAAAAAATAATAAATCTATGGGAGTAGTAGATGGCATGGTGGTTAAGGCACTGGTCTCAAATGTGGCCAGCCAGGGTTTGAGTGTCCATCCCGGAGGCTTGAAAATCACACCGGGCCTGTGTGCATGTGTGTTTAAAATCTGGAGGGGAGAACGCCAGCAAAGGAATTGTGGTGTGGTCATTGCCCCCGGGAGGGTGATTCCTCACTTTCCCTCTCTCGGTCTCGTGTCCACACCCTGTGGCAAAACCCACAACGCAACAACAAAACAAAAGCTATGCAGAGATTGCAGAATCTTTTGCATTCCAGGAAACTCTTATTCTGTTTGTCCATGAACTTGTGGAAGTCCCTTCCTGTAGGAAAGCAGTTTGGTCCCTCAGGCTGGAGCTGGTACCTGCAATGCTTCCTCCAAGTGTTCTCCATAGAAGGGTGGTTCTGTGTTGATGGCCAGCGCACAGCTCAGGTACAGAGAGGAGAATGAAGGGTCGACTCTGAAGACCAGAGGGTCCCACGGACCTCCCGTCCCTTTGAGGCTGGGAACTCAGATCTGTTCTTTTTTTTTTTTTTTTTGAGAGGTTTTCGCTATAGGGCGCGTGTGCTCGCCAGACAGACAGAGAGAGACAGAGAGACAGAAAGCGAGAAATCACTCCCCAGGGGGGATGGTCACGCCGCAATCCCTTCTCCTCCATTCTCCTCTCGGGCTCTTGGGCACGCAAGCACATGTGCCCGGCGTGAGTTTAAGCCACCGGGTCTGGGACTCGAACCGCGGTCGACTACGTGGGAGTCCAGCGACATAGCCATTATGCTGACTGCTGGTTCCCGGAACTCAGATCTGTTCTTACAGTTGCCTGGTACAGGTGGGAGAGGTGGAAGGTCCCTCCATGCTCACCAGGTCAATAGTGCTCCTTGGATTTCTTTGTCTTCGTAGAAGAGCCCAGGGGACACCATTTTTTAAAAGAACTTTTATTTTATTTTATTTTATTTTATTTTATTTTATTTTATTTTATTTATTTTTTGAGAGGTTTTTGCTATAGGGTGTGCGCTCGCCAGAAAGAGAGAGAGAGAGAGAGAGAGAGAGAGAGAGAGAAAGCGAGACATCACACCCCCACCCCCCCAGGAGGGATGGCCACGCCGCAACCCCTTCTCCATTCTCCTCTCGGAATCTTGGGCACGCACACACACGTACCTGGCATGAGTTTAAGCCACCGGGTCCGGGACTGAAACCGCGATCGAGTGTATGGGAGTCCAGTGACATAGTCATTACGCCAACTGCTGGTCCCAGGTTTTATTATTTTTAATTTGTCCAGAGTGAGGCAGAAAGAGAGAGCGGGACAGTAAGAAAGCAATCCGCCAGGTCCGGGACTCGAACCACAGTCAACTATGTGGGAGTGCAGCACCTTAACCCCATGCCATCTGCCAGCTCCCAGGGGACACCTTTACGTGGGGAGCACCTGCTAGTAGTTATTTCTGCATTTCCTGCTGTCTCCTGTCCGCGTGTCTCCCGAGCTTTGAAGACATCCTTCGATCCGGCCACTCAGTTTAGGCAAAGCACGTGTTCCTTCAAAGCCCTCCGTCTCCTTTTTCTTTCTTTTTCTTCTGATGAATGGCTATGGAAATGCTTTGGATTTTCTTTCGAGGTGTCCGGGTGCGTGAACAATGCTTATTAATTCCCCTTTCAGGGAGAATGAAGTGAAGACTCAGTAATAACACTCTATAAAATTATTACGATCGCTGTTACTATTCCCGCAGGCCGTGTGACTGTGGTTTGGAGCCGGTTCGAGGCTGTAACACGGACACTGCCCACGGCCTGTGTAGCCGGGAGTGGGCGTGTCCTGGACGCCTGGGGTGGACACTGCCTCTGCTTCCCCAAGAGGAAGAGGCGCTGAGCCCAGACAGCTGATCTCTCATCCCTCCCTTTCCTCATCTTTAAAAAAAGAAATACTTTCTGGGACCAGCAGTTGGCATAATGGCTATGTCGCTGGACTCCCATGTAGTCGACCGCGGTTCAAGTCCCGGACCTGGTGGTTTAAACTCACGCCGGGCGAGTGTACGTGCATGCCCAAGATCCCGAGAGGAGAATAGAGGAGAAGGGACTGTGGCGTGGCCATTCCCCCGTGGGCGATTTATCACTTTCTGTCTCTCTGTCTCTGTCTCTCTGGTGAGCGCACACGCCCTGTAGCAAAAACCTCTCAAAAAAAAAAAAAAAAAAAACTTTCCTTGATAGTTTGACTTTACCGGAGTTCTGGGAGCTCAGTGAGCTAGTGGAAATGTGTGTTCATGAACTAGAAAGTATTTTTAAGGGCCAGGTGGTGGCATGGTGACAAAGGCTTTGGATCCCACATGGCTGGCTACAGGGTTTGAATCACGCTGGGTATGTGTGCGTGCGTGCCCAACATCCCCAGAGGAGGAGGGAGGAGAAAGGATTGTGGTGTGGCCATCCCGCTGGGGGTGGTTTCTCACCTCCTCTTTCTCTTTCTCTTCCCAGTGAATGCACACACCTAGTATCAGATTTATTAATGAAACGAAGAGGGACCAGCAGATGGCGTAGTGGTTACATCACCGGATTTTCATGTGGTCAGCCATGGTTTGTGTCCCAGACCTGGCAGCTTAATACTCGCACTGGGTGTGTATGTGTGTGCGCTCCAAATCCTGAGAGGAAAATGAGAAGGGACTGCAGCGTGGTCATTCATGCTGGGGGGTGATTTCTCACTTTCTGTCTCTGTGTCTCTGGTGAGCTCACGTACCTTATAGCAAAAATCTCTCCAAAAACAAAAAAAAGAAGAAGAAAAGAAAGTTATTAAAATATAACGTGTTGGGGCCAGCAGGTTGTGTGGTGGTTAAGCTGCTGGATTTTCTCATGGCCAACTCTGCAGTTTGGGTCCTGGACCCGGTGACTTGAAAAACATGCCAGGCACGCGTGTATGCCCAAAATCCCGAGAGGAGAGCGAAGGAGAAGGGGCATGGCCATCCCCCTGGGGGGGATGATTTCTCACTTTTTCTCTCTCTCTTTCTCTCTCTGTCAACTGCTGGTCCCAGAATATAATTAACATTTATAAATGTCCATTCACATGATGCCCCGGGCCAGGCTCATGTGTTTCTGGAACCTTCCCACAATGGCTATGTCACTGGACTCTCATGTAGTCGACCGCGGTCGAGTCCCGGATCCGGTGGCTTAAACTCACACACCCTAAGGCCAAAATGTCAAAAAGTAAAAGCAAAAACGAAGGCGTCATTTCTCTTTGGGAAAGATCTATGAAGTGGGTCCTCTAAAAGCCAGTCCCGAGTTGAGAACGTGAGGACAGGTGGTTGGTGTGGGGGCGGGAGGGACCCCAGGAAGCAGGAAAGAGAAAGCAAAGAGGACACCCCAAAGAATCCAGAGGAAAATCCGGCAGAAGGTCAGTGTGTCCAGGTTGCTGCTATGGACAAGAGGGATTAGGCTTCCATTGGGAACTTGGGCTCAGCCCGGAGGCCTTCCCAGAGCTGCTCCTTTAATGGTGGGGAGCTGGGGTCTCCCCCAGTGGCTCTCGGCTCCCCAGCTTCATGGCTGCTCTTGTGTGGGCCACGTGGGCTTCAAAGCATGACCGACCATGAAAGAGGCAAGCCCAGACTTGTGTGCTCACAGAGAGGCCCTGTCAGCCCGAGTGCCACCATAGCACCGGCGGAAGTTGGGGTGACGTGGGGCACCCCGGGAAGGGCGTCCTTGGGAGGCAGCCAGCCCACACTACTAGGGGTCCCTCCTCACCGAAAAACATGAATATTGAAAGAAAGCTCGGGTCCTGAAAAATCCTTCCGGCATGTACACTTGGTGACTTTTGCCGATGTTCCTCTAGTTTTTTCTTTCGTATTTAAAAAAAAATGTCATTTGCAGAGCCAGCAGGGGGCGTGGAGGTTAGGGGATGGATTCCCACATGGCCAACTGAGGGAGGTTCGAGTCCCAGACAGGGCAGCTTGAAGAATCCCACCGTGGGTGGGTGTGTGTGTGCCCAAACTTCCTGAGATGAGATTGGAGAAGGGATCGCGGTGTGGCCAGTCTCCTGGGGGGTGATTTCTCGCTTTCCTTCTCTCTGCCTGTCTCTGGGGAGTGTATGTGCCCTATGGCAAAAACTTAAAAAAAAAAAAAAAAAAAAAAAGGTTATTTGGAAGTAGCTGGGAGAACTGGAGGGAGGCCACAGAGAGTCAGACTTATGGGCCCTCTGCGGGCTCAGTGGGGGTCGTCTAAAAGGGGCCCCTCTTGCCTGGGGAGGCCACCTGATCTCCAGTGGGTTGCTCTTTAGGTCTCGCATTGTGGGAGGGTTCCAGAAACACATGAGCCTGGCCCGGGGCATCGTGTGAATGGACATTTATAAATGTTAATTATATTCCAGGACCAGCAGTTAGTGTAAGGCTGTGTCACTGGAAAGACAGAGAGAGACAGAGAGACAGAAAGCGAGAAATCACCCCCCGGGGGGATGGCCACGCTGCAATCCCTTCTCCTCCATTCTCCTCTCGGGATCTTGGGCACGCACGCACACGCACCTGGCGTGAGTTTAAGCCACCGGGTCCGGGACTCAAACCGCAGTCGATTACATGGGAGTCCAGCGACATAGCCATTACGCCAACTGCTGGTCCCTCCTCTTGGGATTTTGAGCATGCATGTGCACACACCCAGCGTGTGTTTCAAGCTGCCGGGTCTGGGACTTGAACAGTGGTCAGCCATGTGGGAGTCCCGCGACGGAACCATTACGCCATCTGCTGGTCCCAGGCCAATATACCTTACCATTCCATGTCAGGGGATGTCAGGTTTGATTACTCGGTTAAGGCTGTGTTTCTAGATTAATCCACTGTAAGGTACTTAGGTTCGCAAGTGTAAGCAGCAAGTAATTTGGGACAATGACACGCACGACTGTGTAAATACCCTGTTTTCCATCACCTCTCAGTCACTAGTTTCAGCACCTCCCGAATCTCAGCAGACTGTTATTACTGCGATGATTTTTCAGATGCTCTTCTTTTTTTCCTTTTTTTTGGAGAGGTTTTTGCTATAGGGCGTGTGCGCTCACCAGAAAGACAGAGACAGACAGACAGAAAGCGAGAAATCACCCCCAGGGGGGATGGCCACGCCACAATCCCTTCTCCTCCATTTTCCTCTCGGGATCTTGGGCACGCAGGCACACACGCCCAGAGTGAGTTTAAGCCACCAGGTCTAGGACTCGAACTGCGGTTGACTACATGGGAGTCTAGCGACATAGCCATGACGCCAACTGCTGCTCCCTGTAGTTGGGTTTCTCTTTAGAAGAGGACTCACTCTTATTTCTCGTTTATTTATTTATATCTTTGTAGCCTTATGGACTCTCATGTTACTCCGTGATTACTTTTTTCTACACTTAATTATTTTGATATTCAGACTGTCTTAATCTGGCCTGTGTGAGCGTCATGTTTTTTGTTTCTGGTTTTTTTTTTTAGTTTTGCTACAGGAAGCGTGCACTTGCCAGAGAGAGACAGAGAGAGGGAAAGTGAGGCAGCACCCTCTGGGGGGTGGCCACATTGTAGTCTCTTCTCCTTCATTCTCCTTTCAGGACTTTGGGCATGCACACACTTGCATACGTGTGTATGTATGCACATGCAGCTGGTATAATTCTCAGGCCACCGGTTCCAGGACTTGAACCGCGTGGTAGGCTATGTGGGATCCAGCGCCTTATCCACCAAGCCACCTGCTGGCCCATGAACATAGTTTTTCAAAGCCATACATGGGGGCACCAGCAGATGGCTTGTTTTTTTTTTTTTTTTTTTTTTTTTTTTTTTTTTTTTTTTTTTTTTTGAGAAGTTTTCACTATAGGGCGCGTGCGCTCGCCAGACAGACAGAGAGAGACATAGAGACAGAAAGCGAGAAATCACCCCCCAGGGGGGATGGCCACGCCGCAATCCCTTCTCCTCCATTCTCCTCTCGGGATCTTGGGCACACACGCACACGCGCCCGGCGTGAGTTTTAAGCCACCGGGTCCGGGACGCGAACCGCGGTCGACTACGTGGGAGTCCAGCAACATAGCCATTACGCTAACTGCTGGTTCCCAGATGGCTTGGTTATTAAGGCATTGAACTTCCACATGATTGACCACGGTTTGAATCCCAGACCTGGCAGCTTGAATATCACGCCAGGCATATGTGTGTGTGCGCGTGTGCCCTAAATCTCAGGAGGAGGATGGAGGAGAAAGGATTGCAGTATGCCCATCTCCCGTTGATTTCTCACTTTCTCGCTGTCTCTGTCTCTGTCTCTCTCTCCAACAAGTACATGTGGCCTATGGCAAATACCTTAAAAAAAAAAAAAGAAAAAAGAAACCATACATGGGCATCGAATGTTCTGAAGGCTTTTGTAGCATTGTGACAATGTGCATGGGATTCTTGTCCTTAAATACGTTAATACACTGTGTTATGTAAATAGTTTCTTTTCTTTTCTTCTTTTTTTTTTTTTTGGAGAGGTTTTTTGCTATAGGGCGCGTGCGCTCGCCAGACAGACAGAGAGAGACAGAGAGATAGAAAGCGAGAAATCACCCCCCAGGGGGGATGGTCACGCCGCAATCCCTTCTCCTCCATTCTCCTCTCGGGATCTTGGGCACGCACGCACACGCGCCCGGCGTGAGTTTTAAGCCACTGGGTCCGGGATGCGAACCGCGGTCGAGTACGTGGGAGTCCAGCGACATAGCCATTACGCTAACTGCTGGTCCCGTAAATAGTTTCTTAATATTATGGCAACTTTGCATTCCTGGAATACATTTTGTTGGGTTGTGCTGTGTTATTTCCTTAAAGCGAGGTTGCATTCTATCTGCTCATGTTGTATTTAGACTTTGCATTCACCCTTGTGCATGATGTTGCTGTATAATTTTCCTTTTTGCTTGTATGCTAGCACTCAGATATTAATGTTACACTACCTCCAGGTTTTTTTCCTTTTTTTTTTTTTTTTTTTTAAAGGTTTTTACCATAGTTATGTGCACTCGCTGGAGAGACAGAGAAAGGGAAAGTAAGAAATCTCCTCTCAGGAAGGGTGACCACCTGCAATCCCTTCTCCTCCCTTCTCCTCCTGGGATTTTGGGCATGCACGCACATGCACCCGGCCTGATTTTCAAGCCACCAGATCTAGGACTCAAAACTGCTTGGCCCTGTGGGAGTTCAGGACCTTAACCACCATGCCATGTGCTGTCCCTAACCAGCTCCATTTCTTTCTTTCTTTCTTTTTTTTTTTTTTTTTTTAAAGTGTGTTTCTTTATTTTTGGTGCTCAGAACAATGTATCAGCCAGGCCATCTGCTGTGTGAAGCTTTAGTAGCCTCCCCTGTGGAACCTCTTCGCTGAGTGCTTTTTTTGCAACTGTAGTTGCTTTACAACTTTCTGTTTCTTCCATAAAAATTGGCCTGCCTAAACTTGGTATAGCTTACGAGGTTACTTTTAGTTGTGTTTTCCTAGGCGATGTGATGGAGATTTTACTCTCCCTTTACGCGATGTCTTAAGTAATTATTACGTATTGTGGTTTAAGCTAGATTTTAGAGCCCTAGGTCACAGGACCTTTGGCAGTAGTAAAGGCAGACGTTGGCTTTTGGAACTTGATGTCATGCCCATTTTGGATCTATCTTTTTTTTTTTTCTTACTGTTTAGCAAACTCCTTTTAGCTGTTCTTTTATTATTATTATTTATTTAATTGTATTATTTTAAAATTTTTGCTGTAAGGCACGTGTGCTTACCAGGGGGGATAATGTAAAGTGAGAAAACAAGCCACCTGGTCTGGGACTTGAACTGCAGATGGCCAGGTGGGAGTCCAGTGCCTTAACTGCCATGCCACCTGCTGGCCCCCGTGTCTTTCTTCTTTTTCTTCTTTTGTCATAGAGGTTTTTGCCTTAAGGTGGGTGTGCTTCCTGGAGAGAGGAGGAGGAGGAAGAGAAAGGGAGAGGGAGGGAGAGAAAGAAATGCCCCCCTCCCCCCGAGGATGCCACACCACAGTCCCTTCTCCTCCATTGTCCTCCTGGGATCTTGGGCATGCATGACTATGAGTTTCAAGCCACCAGGTCTGGGACTCGAACTCAGACCCCATGGAGATTCCCAGCCACTGGGCCTGTCTGGGAATCAATCCGTGGTCGGCCACGTGGGAGTCCAGCGACATGACTGCTTTGCCATCTGGTGGTCCTTGTGTCTGCCTTCTTACTGTTCTTGAAAAATCTATCTTTGGGACCAACAGCTGGTATAATGGTTACATCACCGGACTCCCGCATAGTCAACTGCGGTTCAAGTCCCAGACCCAGTGACTTAAAACTCACACTGGGTATGTGTGCACATGTGCCCAAGATCCTGAGAGAAGAATGGAGGAGAAGGGATTGAAGTGTGGCCATTCCCCCCTCCCCCCACGAAGGGGGGTAAATTTCTCGCTTTCTTTCTCTCTTGTCTCTCCAGCAAGTGCACATGCCCTATAACAACAACAAAACAAAATAAACAAACAAAAACACAAAACTCTCAAAAAAAAAGAAAAAAATCTGTTTAGAGGCCCAACTCAGATGCCACCTTCTCCAGAAAGTCCACCTTGATTGCCTCATTTGTTCTTCCAAAGTGCTTTGTCTGTGTTCTGAGTATTACGCTTATCTGTGTCTGCTGTTTGTTTTTGTTTTTTGGTTTTTTTTTTGTCCTAGTTTTATGCAGTACTCTGGCTGCAAAACAAACTCGGAAATGACTTTCTGACTTCTGTTGCACAAACATTGTGGCTTAAAACAACACCGAGGTATTATGTTACAGTCCTGGAGGTCAGGAGTTCTGAAATGAGTCTCACTGGGCTGACCTTGAAGGGTCAGTAGGCCTTCATTCCTTCGGTCCTTCCTGGGGGAAGAACCGTTTCCTCGCCTTTTCCAGCTTCCGGACCCTGCCTGCTTCCCTTGGCTCAGGGCCCCTAGCTCCATCCTCCCGGCCGGGAACAGCTGGTTGGGTCTCTCTCATGTTCCGTCACTCCGAGAGTCCTCTTCTGTGGCCAAATCTCCCACCATCTCCTTTCCTAAGGGCACACAAGGTCATTGCAAGTCATCTGGGCTCATCCCTGCCTGTATATAATGTATATTTTTTCTGCTTTTTGCCATAGGGTACATGTGCTCACTGGGGAGGAATGGCCACGTTGGCGCAATCCCTTTTTTTTTTTGGAGAGGATTTTGCTATAGGGCGCGTGTGCTCACTGGAAAGAGAGAGAGAGACTTAGAGACAGAAAGCGAGAAATCACCCCCCAGAGGGGATGTCCACGCCGCAATCCCTTCTCCTCCATTCTCCTCTCGGGATCTTGGGCACGCACGCACACATGCCTGGCATGAGTTTAAGCCACCGGGTCCAGGACTTGAACCGCGGTCGACTACATGGGAGTCCAGTGGCATAGCCATTACACCGACTGCGGGTCCCTGCAAGCCCTTCTTCTGGGACTTTGGCACATGCTCACATATGCCCAGTGTGAGTTTCAAGCTGCGAGTCTGGGACTTGAATGGCCGTCAACTATGTGGGAGTCTAGCACCTTAACCATCATGCCACCCTGCTGGCCCCCACCTCTGCATTCTTTTTATTTATTACTTTTAGATAGAGATTTTTGCTATAGGGCTCATACGCTCACCAGAAAGCATGAGACAGAAAGCGAGAAATCACCCCTGGAGGGATGGCCACACTGCAGTCCCTTCTCCATTCTCCTCTCGGGATTTTGGTCATATACGCACATGCACCCAGTGGGAGTTTTAAGCTGCCAGATCCAGGACTCGAACCACAATCGACTACATAGGAGTTCAGTGACTTAACTATTATGTCATCTGCTAATCCCACACTTCTGCATACTTAACCTCAAAATCCTTAACTCAATTACATGCAAAGCCCCTTTTACCATATAAGTTCACATTTTCATAGGTTCTGGGGATTAAGATATGGTCATCTTTGGGACTAGCAGTTAGTGTAATGGCTATGTTGCTGGACTCCCATGTAGCCAACCACAGTTCGAGTCCTGGACCCGGTGGCTTAAACTCACGCCGGGCGCGTGTGCCTGCGTGCCCAAGATCCCGAGAGGAGAATGGAGGAGAAGGGATTGCAGCTTGGCCATCCCCCCTGGGGGTGATTTCTCGCTTTCTGTCTCTCTGTCTCTGTCTTTCTAGCGAGTGCAGGCGCCCTATAGCAAAAAAAAAAAAAAAAAAAAAAAGATTATCTTTGTTGGGGAGGGGTGTTGAGGGTGCTACTGCACCCCCAAAATATATTTCTTTGCTTCTCCACCAAGCCTAAGCATTGTAGTCACTGTCCATATTTAATCGTAGTTTTCTTTTTCACGAATCTCTTGAACACACAAATATCACTATAGATCAGTTACATTGGCTACTTGTTGAATAGGCTCTTGATTGCGAAAAAAAATGCGAAAATTCGGGAACAGTGATGCATAATGGTTGCATCACTGGACTCCCATACAGTCGACCATGGTTCAAATCCTAGACCGGGTGGCTTAAACTTCACACCGGGCGCGTGTGTGTGCATAGCCAAAATCCCAAGAGGAGGATGGAGGAGAACGGATTGCAGCGTGGCCATCCCCCCTGGGGTGTGTGTGTGTGGGGGGGTGATTTCTCACTTTCTGTCTCTGTCTCTGTCTCTCTGGCAAGCACACACACCCTATAGCAAAAATCTCTTAACAACAACAATAAAAAGCTCCAACTCAAACATTGACCCCCTTCCCCCCAAGAAAAGAAAGCAGCGTCCTGGTATTTTGTGTGCACGAGTGTCAGCATTCTTTTTCCTCCATGCCCCAATTCCACCAAGCGGAGGAACTGGAAGAGAAGCCGCGTCGTCTCTTTCCAGTTTTCCCTGGGCCCTTATGCAACACGCAGCCGCCCCACTTCCGTAACTCTGAGCAGACGCCGCCTCCAGCTTCAATAGGAAAATGTGCCTCGCGCGCTGCAGACAGCAGGAATGCGTAGTTTATTATTTAAAGTGTACGCTGGCTGGGGTGGTCTCGGTGGCTCAGAGAAGCTCCTGGCAGCTGGGTGAGCCCCGAGGCTGGAGGAGGGACGTGGCCCCCAGAAGGCTGTGCTCAGGCAGCTGTGGGTGCACAGCTGGCCCGGAGCTCACTGGGTTGCTGTTCGGGGGTAATGGAGGTGGAGAACCAGGCCCCTGCCAGCTCCCGCAGAAATGTCTGATTTTTGAATCAGCAGCGTTCGTGTTCTCTCCAAGGAAGAGAGGGGAGAGAATGTGTGACGGAGCAGAGGGGAGTGTACACCCCAGTTTCCCTCCCCGCGGGAGGCCCCAGGCCAGAAAGTCCACCCCAGGAAGGGGAAGGAGAACAGACATTCTGTTTGGGCTTTTTAAAAAATGGCTTTAGGCTTGCATATCTTTCTTTTTTTTTCTTTTTCCTTTCCTTTGCAAAAAAGGTCTGGCCTTCTTAGTACACGGATTTCTCATAGGAAAACCCAGCAGAAAGACTCATGGAAGGACCAGCTGCTACCCAGTTCTGCTGGGTGTTTTCCAGCTGCAAATGCACCAGGTTCTTTGCAGGGCCTTTCTTCCAAGTACCGGGTGATTTCTTATGCATGGCCAGCCGGGGGATTGCACAGACGGCCTGTGGGCCGAGAGTCCTGTGTTTCTCAATCCATTAGCAAGTCATAGATCAGACTCCTGTCACCGGGCCTGGACCAAGCCGGCCAGCGAAGCAGAGGGGAAAAGCCCAGGAAAGCCGGGAGCATTCCCACCCAGCGGAGCAGAAAATGTCAGGCGTCTTTGGTGGTCACTGGGGTGCTGGCAGGAACAGGGCCAACTGGGAAGGGAGGGGTCCTGCCCACACCTGCAGGGGGGCATCTCCAGCTCTGGTGACCATGCCACATTCTGTGCTCGGGGCTGCTCAGGACTTGGGGAGGGGAAAGAGGCTTTTTCTCTGTCCAAGGAATCAGCCATTGTTTAGAGAGAGAGACCATAAGCAAGGGGAGGCCCAGGGGTCCCCTAGGGCATCCATGCTCAGGTTTTTTGGGCCTCTGTAAACGCGATGTACTGTTCTTTCTGTCAGTATTTAAGGAAATACTACTTATTCTCCGAGAATAAACCGTTCCCCGTTCCTGCCAAGGCCTGGCTGTTGCTTTTCTTTTAGATTTTTATCACAGGGTGCATGCGCTTACCAGAGAGAGACAGAGACACAGGGAGACGGAAAGTGAGAAATCACTCCCCGGGGGAGATGGCCATGCCACAGTCCCTTCTCCTCTATTCTCCTCTTGGGACTTTGGGTATGCACGCACACACGCCCAGCAAGTTCTCCAAACCCCTGGGTCCAGGCCTCGAGTCGGGGCAACCATACGGGATCCAGTGCCTTAACCACCATGCCACCTGCTGGCCCCCAGCTGTTACTTTTCTTACCTTGCTTTTAGGGGAGTGTGTTCTCTCTGCCCTCTCTCCCTGTCTGAGTTGGCAGTTCTTGGGGGGCAGAGCTTGGCGTCTGGGTCCCAGAGGGTGTCAGAGGAGTCTCATTATTCCTGACGGCCTCCTTTGTGGGAGGTAGGTTGTTGTTTTCTTGGTGAAGTATTCAGAGGGGCATGGAGGCTGAGGCTGTCAGTTAATAGGTCAGGGGCGGGGCCAACTGATGGCATAGCAGTTACATCACTAGACTCCCACCTGGCTGGCCATGGTTCGAGTCCCAGACCTGGTTGCTTGAAAATCACACCAGGCACGTGTGTATGCGCGCCCAAGATCCTGGGAGGAGGCTGGAGGAGAAGGGATTGTGGCTCGGCCATCTACTCCGGGGAAGGGAGGGGATAATTTCTCATTTTCCCTCCCATTTTCTGTCTCTGTCTCCAGTGAACACATACACCCTAGGGAAAAAAAAAACAAAAAAAACCAAAAAAAACCCAGACTTATAAAAATAGTAACTGCTCAATTATATTTTTATTAGGGTCTCTCAGTGGGGCACTCATAATAATGGGTCTTCAGAAACTCCCTGGAAAAATGTATATTATGCAAAAACTTTGCCTGAATCTCAAAAGTGTTTTTATTTATTTATTTATTTATTTATTTATTTATTTATTTATTTATTTATTCCGTGAGTGAGTGAGTCAGAGAGAGGGAGACTGAGAGAGACGGCACCCCCATCGGGGTCCCAATGCCATGATCACCCCCCCCTTCAAGCAGCCCCGGATCATGGGCATGTGTGTGCTCAGCTTACCCAAGGAGGTCTTCAGACACAAACCCAGAACCTTCTCCTGTGGCTCAGCCTTGCAGAGCCTCAGGTTTTACTGCTTGGTTCCCAGATTTCAAAGATTTCTGGTTTAGGGGCCGGCAGGTGGCATGGTGGTTAAGGGCGCTGGACTCCCACATGGCTGACCATGGTTCGAGTCTAGGACCTGGCGGCTTGCTTTCTCACTTTTCCTCTCTTTCTCTCTCTCTCACTCTGTCCGTTTCTAGTCAAATTAAAATAAATAAAGATAAATGAAGTAATTCTTTTAAAAAAAATGAAATATATCTGATCTAAAACCAGTTTGTACTTTAATTCCATTTTCCATGAACTTAAATTGTTATTTTATTAAGAGATTTTTGCCTTAAGGCCTGTGTGCTCACTGGAGAGACAGAGAGACAGAGATGGAGGGAAAGTGAGATTCACACCCCCCCCAGCCCCCCCAGGGGCACTAGTCATGCCGCAGTTCCTCCTCCTTCATTCTCCTCTCAGGATCTTGGGCACGCATGCACACATGTTCAGTGTGATTTTCAAGCCACTGGTCGATCTGTGGTCAGTCTCGTGAGAGACCAGTGATGGTGACACAGCAATAAAACAATGCTCTGTGAGGCTGATCTTCATGGGAAGGTTCCAGGTTCGGGTCTGGAGACCTCCCTGACTATGCTGGGCATGTGTATCCCTGATCTGGGACTGGGTGAGCCTGGGGATGGATTACTGGGTCAAGACTCTTTTGGGGGGTGCTATCTTTTTATCTGTTTCTCTGTCTCTCTTGCTTATGGAAGAAATAAAATTAATACACTCTTTTTTTTTTTTTTTTTTAAGAGAGATTTTTTGCTATAGGGAACATGTACTCTCCGGAAAGACCGAAAGTGAGAAATTACCCTCAGGAGGGGATGGCCACACTGCAATCCCTTCTCCTCCATCTCCTCCTGGGATTTTGGGCACATACACCTGGCGTGAGCTTCAAGCTGCTGGGTCTAGGACTTGAATTGCAGTCAGCCATGGGGAGCCCAGTGCCTTAACCAGTATACTACCTGCTGGCTCATAAATGAATGAACTTGAAAGATTTCAACATCAAAGAGCAGTATGAAAAGGTGATCATATGGGACCAGCAGTTGGCGTAATGGCTATGTCGCTGGACTCCCATGTAGTCGACCGCGGTTCGCGTCCCGGACCCGGTGGCTTAAAACTCACGCCAGGCGTGTGTGCGTGCCCAAGATCCCAAGAGGAGAATGGAGGAGAAGGGATTGCGGCGTGGCCATCCCCCCTGGGGGGGTGATTTCTCGCTTTCTGTCTCTATGTCTCTCTCTGTCTTTCTGGCAAGCGCACGCGCCCTGTAGCAAAAACCTCTCCAAAAAAAAAAAAGGTGATCGTATTGAGAAAATATTGATCAAACCACCGGGTCCTGAACTCGAACAGTGGGATGGTCATATGGGAGTCCAGCACCTTAACCACTATGCCATCTACTGGTGGTACTTCATAGGTCTAATATACTCCCATTGGCTCATTTATTTATTTATTTTATTTTAAAATTTATTTATTTTAAGAGAGATTTTCTTTTTTCTTGCTACAGGGTGTGTGCACTCACCAGAAAGACAGAAAGCGAGAAATCGTCCCCCAAGGGGGATGGCCTCACCACAGTCCCTTCTCCTTTTCTCCTCTTGGGATTTTGGGCATGCGTGTACAGCGTGAGTTTCAAGTCACCAGATGTGGGACTTGAACCGCGATGGGCCTTGTGGGAGTCCAGCAACACAATCACTATGCCATCTGCTGGTCCCAACTCATTTATTTTCAAAGTATTTATTGAACAGCTACTACCTCCTAGTCACTAGATGTAGAGCAGGGTCCCTGTTTCCCTCCAGCCAGTGGAAAAGACTAGCATTACACAGAACCAGTAGACAATTACAGATGGCAGTGAATTCTCCAGTGAACAGGAAAGCGTGCTATGGTGATTTCCATGAAGGGATCCAGAGAAGGCTTCTTTGAGGAAGCAGCATTTGAGTTGTGAGTGCGAGTTAGTCACGTGACTCCTGGGGGTGGGGGTAGAACTTTCCAGATGGAACTCCGGGAGCTTCTGAGGCCAGGGCGTGGGACAGAGATGACATGCTTGAACTCATGAGAGAGTGATGATGCGGTGGCCTCCTGGTGGGTTCAGAGGAAGCCACAGGATGACACGGGGAGGCTACAGGAAACTGAGAGCAAGAGGTTCTAGGGAATTCGTGAGTTGATTAACGTGGGTTTCCACCCCGCCCTTTGCTTAGCTGGTTTGTGCATCCCGTTCGAACCTATGGGTGCTTTGCATGTGGAAGCACTTCAAGAAATGGCCGAACTGGCTGTCCACGGTAACCCCGTGTGGCCATCAGAGGGTTGGGAGGTGGAGCCTCATTTGAGCAGGTGGCCATGGGTATGGAAGACCATGGCCACGTTCCACTAGCTGTCTCTTTCCGGGCAGGTTCTCTCACCCTGGAGAGAGTTTCGCATTTGGGAAGGTCATCTTTAGTGACTAGGTCTGGGCCAGACGGGGAACATCTTAGCTTCTTCTTGTTCTTTTGTTGTTGTTGTTGTTCGTTTAGAGTTTTTTGTCTTGGGCTGTGTGTGCTCACCAGAGAGAGAGAGTGAGAGAGAAAGTGAGAAATCACCCCCTAAGGTGGATGGTCACACTGCAATCCCTTCTCCTCCATTCTTCTCTTGAGATCCTGGGCACACTTGCACGTATGCCCAGAGAGAGTTCTAAGCTATTGGCTCTGGGACTCAAACCATGGTCGGCCACATGGGAGTCCAGTGACGTAACTGCTACACCATCTGCTGGCCCCTCATCTTAACTTCTTTTCCCATCTCCAGACCCATTGCTTGGTTATTTGATTTTTCTCTCTGTCCACGTTGGGGACTTCTGGCACTTGGGGGAGATCCAGTGGTCTTTGGGGGAGTGAAGGACTTCTGGTTGTATACTACTCTGGAAATAATGTGGGTGTTTGACACTCTTGGAAGAACCCTTGATGTCCAAGAGCCCTTCAAGGCCAAGGAAGGATATTTTGTTTCTTCTCATGTCTCTACAAATAGGACGGAAGGATTATTTCATTCTTCTGTTCATTTGTTCATTGACTGTACCATCTCCTTGACCCATTTATTCAAAGGCGATGACTGAGCACCTACTACAGACCCAACGTCCTCCTCCGTAGGGGAAGTGCAAAGGTGAGAAGGGCCGTTTTCACCCTCTAAACCCAGCACTTGGGGAGGTGACTAGCGACCCCCATAGAGGGTGGTCTGTGCTTTAGCAGGCTGTGAGAGACCTGGGAGTATGGAGTGTTCGGCTTTCTCTGAGTTTTGTGGTAAAGCAGCTCAGTGGAACCGTGTGGGTTACTAATGCGTAGAATGGCCTGGGCCTGTAGGGAGGTGGAGGAATTTCAGAACCGTCTGAAGTTTCTTGTACTTCCTTGTCGAAGATGAAAGACCGTCCATCAAAGGAAACAATACCCAGGATCCCCACCGGGGATTCCAGGTGCAGGGAACACACAGTTCTCTTTTCAGGCTTTTGTTTGCCCTGTCTTGCTCTGGTTGAAATACGAACACGTTAATTAATTTCTTCCCTCAAGCTGTGTGTTTGGAGAATGTTCTTTTTCTTTTTTTTCCCTCTTCCATCAGTTTAAAAGATAAACCTGTCAGGCCGCAATAGGCTAGTGTAATCTTTCAGCCGTAGACTTCAGCAAAAAGTGGTGATGACAGGCATGGTGGATTTATTTAATTATTTTATTTCTTTAAACTTTTTTTTTTTTTTTTTAATTTTAGAGTGAGCCAAATGCATCTTGGTGGGCCTCTGAATTGCCGCATTGTCCTGTCAAGGTGGTTATATTCAAGGAATCTTTAAACATCTTAAGAGAGGGACCAATAGATGGCATAATTGTTAAGGTGCTGGACTCCCATATGACCAACCAGTGTTCAAGTCCCGGACCCGGTGGCTTAAAACTCACGCCGGGCATCTGTGTGTGCGTGACCAAGATCCCCAGAGGAGAATGGAGGAGAAGGGATTGCGGCGTGGCCATCCCCCCTTGGGGGTGATTTCTCGCTTTCTGTCTGTTTTTCTCTGTCCTTCTCGTGAGCACATGAGCCCTCTAGTCAAAAATCTCTCTCAAAAAGAAAAAAAAAAATCATGGGAAATGTGTATAATGAAAAAAAATTATACATAGATTTTCAATTTTCTTTTGCCTCAAAAAGTCAATAATTTTCTTTATTTATTAGGGAGATTTTTGCTACTCAGCATGTGTGCTCACTGGAGAGCTGAACCAAAAGATGCAGCATCTGCTTGTGTCTGTGAAAGGCAGCCTGAGGAGGCTTTTTTTAAATATATAGTTGAGATATTAGGTCATCCGAAAAGTCATGACATATTTTTCTATGCAAAAATTCATCGTGACTTTTCGGAAGACCCAAGAGAGGCAGAAAGAGCATCTATCCAAGATGCTGCTAATTTGTATCTCTCTTTTATTTTTTAAATAAATCATTGCATTAAATCAAATTAATTAATTTAAATTAGACCAGAGAGGGACAGAGTGAGTAAGAGAGAGAGAGAGAAAGTGAGAAAGCAAGTCACCAGTTCTGGGACTCAAACCACAGTCAACCACATGGGAGTCCAGCGCCCTTAACCACCACGCCACCTACTGGCCCCTTTCCTCTCCTCTCTTCTCCTCCCCTCCCTTCCTTCCTTCCTTCCTTCCTTCCTTTTTCTTTCCTTTTCCCTTCCCTTCCCCTCCCTTCTCGTAGTTGTTCCGCTCTGTTCTTTTCTAACAGAATGTCCGTGCTCCCCATTCCCCGAGTCAGACAGCGTTTTCCCTAATCTGTGCCACTTTCTAGACACGGGTCCCCCGCACAGCACTGGCATCGCCATCAGATGCTTCAACTTCTGGTATCTCAAGGAGGTCCTCCCTTGGCCCTGGTACCTTCCAGCCATCTCCTTGTGTCTCCCTCCACGACTTCCCCAAGGTTCGCACCCCCAACACCTGTTCCCCCCTCCATGGAGACTTCCTGCTCTTCTGTCCTGCTCTCTTCACTGCCCTCTGCTGCACTGGAGGGGCACAGCAGCCTCCCTCCCAGACAGTTCTCCAGCCCCAGACTCTACTCTTCCTGGGCCCAGAGAGACAGAGAGACAGAAAGCGAGAAATCACCCCCCAGGGGGGATGGCCACGCCGCAATCCCTTCTCCTCCATTCTCCTCTCGGGATCTTGGGCACGCAGGCACACGCGCCCGGCGTGAGTTTAAGCCACCGGGTCCGGGACTCGAACTGCAGTCAGCTACATGGGAGTCCAGAGACATAGCCATTACGCCAACTGCTGGTCCCTGGCCCCTCCTCTCGCTCACCCAGAAGTCCCAGGAGTTACTCCCACCTTCGAAGGACCTCCTATATTGACTTGCCCTTTCCACATGCTGTTGCCATCTTCATCCAGGTGTTGCTCCTCGCACCTGGGCTCCTGTTACCGTGGCCCAGAGTCCTCACCTTCCTGCTGGCCCCTGAATTCTCCACCCACGGCAGCACGGTGACACGTTTGGGACACAGGCCCTCCGTGGCATTCCCCGGCTCCCGGAGTAGAGAAAACCCTTCCCCTTCCCAGTACATCCTACGTGCTTCTCCCTGCCTATGCTTAGGCCTCTCTTGCTTGGCTCGCTGCAGTTTCTAGAATGTTCCATGCTGCTTGCTGTCCCTGGAGCCATACACGTACCGTTCCCACCGCCTGGACTGCTCCCAGGTCCTCTCTCCAGCCTCCTGGTTAACTCTCACGTAGCCGTCCGACCTCAGCCCGGGTGTCACTTCCTCGGGGGAGCCTCTCCTGACCCTCCAGCATACGTCGGCGCCCCACTCCTCATGTTCTCTCCAAACACTACCTGTTCTTTCTTCCTAGTGCTGGTCATATTTTCAGTTTGCATTAGTCTGTTCGGTTGGTGAAGGTCTGTTTATTTCCAGATGGTCACCTGTGTCGTGACAGTGCAAGTACACGTGGACTCTCACTGAGTGTTTGTTGACTGAATCACTGTCTCAGCTTTTTATTATTATTATTTTTTTAGGGTGGAGGCTTTTGCTATAGGGTGCATGTGCTAGCCAGAAAGACAGAGAGAGAGAAAGTGAGAAATCACCCCCCAGGGGGAATGGCCACACTGCAATCCCTTCGCCTCCATTCTCCTCTCAGGATCTTGGGCACGCATGCGCCCAGTGTGAGTTTAAGCCACTGCGTCCGGGACTCGAACCATGGTCCACTACATGGGAGTCCAGTGACATAGCCATTATGCCATCTGCGGTCCCTCAACTATTTTTTGAGAGATTTTTGCTATATGGCATGTGTGCTCACCAAAGAGAGAGAGAGAGAGCAAGAAATTATCCTTCAGGAGAAGATGGCCACACTGCAGTCCCTTCTCCTTCATTCTCCCTCTGGGATTTTGGGCACACACGTATATCCACTCAATGTGCTTTTTAAACTGCCGGATCTGGGACTTGAACTACAGTCGGCCGTGTGGGAGTCTAGTGCCTTAGCCACTGTACCGCCTACTGGCCCCGCGTCGTGATTTCTTGGCTGTGGGTAGTGATGCCAGCTGCCTGGTGTCTGCATGGCTGTCTCCTGTAGGAATAGGCCCAGTGGGTCCACCCACCTGTCCTCACCTGGCCCCGCTGTATTCTGGGGTGTCACACAGTCACACGCCTGTTTAACGTGGGCTGACTCGAGACCCCAAGGATCATTAGTTCTCCATTCAAGATCTGAACCACAACAATAATAATAATAACGATAAACAAACTAAGCCAAAAGATAAAGCCCTCATTTTCCACGTTTCTTCGTATGAAGAATTCGCATGAAAAAGATGCCTTTTTATAAAAATGACTTGGCCTTGAGGTAGTTATTTGAAGAATTTAGACTTGGAGAGCAAAGCTTATTATTTCCCTTTTTGAGAGAGAGAGAAAAAAGAAAAAAAAAAAAAAAAAAAAACAGGAGAGAAGACCATTATTTTTCAAGGATGTTGGATTTCTGCAGCTGCCGAAAACCACCTGGCGGGGAGTTCTCCTGCACACGAGGAGCAATCATTTCCAGGCAGAAGGGTGGTTTTCCTGGGACCAGCAGTTGGCATAATGGTTATGTTGCTGGACCCCCACGGTTCGAGTCCCGGATCCGGTGGCTTAAACTCACACTGGGTGCATATGCGTGCGTGCCCAAGATCCCGAGAGGAGAATGGAGGAGAAGGGATTGCGGCGTGACCATCTGCCCCCAGGGGTGATTTCTCGCTTTCTGTCTCTCTGGGTCTGTTGCCCCCCGCCCCCCCACCGTGAATGCTTTTGGTGCATGTGTAGACTGCGTTTTGCTGCCGGGTCATCAAAACAGACATGGACCCATGTAGGCCAGTGCCAGTGCTAGATTGGAAGTCATTACTGTCAACTCACAGGAGCGCTTCCCTGGGTAAGCGGGCGACGTGGTGGTGAAGACAGATGGATTCCATGCGGTCGACTGCGTGCTCTGAGTCCTGGACTCAGTCACTTGAAAAATACGCCATGCACATGTGCACGCATGCCTATAATCCCGAGAGGAGAATGACGGAGAAGGGATTACAACCTCTCATCCCCCCCGGGGCGTGATTTCTCGCTTTCCCTCTCTCTGTTTCCTGTGAGTGTAGTAGCCCGATGATAAATTGTTTACAGAAACAAAACTACTTCCTGTCCACATTTAGATTTTTTTTTTTTTTTTTTTTTTTTTTTTTTGCTATAGGGCGCGTGTGCTCGCCAGACTGACAGAGAGAGACAGAGAGATAGAAAGCGAGAAATCACCCCCCAGGGGGGATGGCCACGCCGCAATCCCTTCTCCTCCATTCTCCTCTCGGGATCTTGGGCACGCACGCACATGCGCCCGGCGTGAGTTTAAGCCACCGGGTCCGGGAAACTAACCGCGGTCGACTACATGGGAGTCCAGCGACATAGTCATGACGCTAACTGCTGGTGCCCCCACATTTAGATTTTGAGTGGGCGTGCTGTTCACATCAACCTGCCCTGTGGGTCAGAGGTGTTTCCACGCACATGCTGCTCATTCAGCAGCTTGGAACCCTCTAGCTTGGGCTTTTTTCTAGAGAGATTTTTTTTCTATAGGGCACATGTGTTCACCAGAGAGACAGAAAGCAAGAAATCACCTTCCCTCCCCACAGGAGGTGATGGCCACATCACAATCCCTTCTTCTCTTGGGCATGCACGCGCACGCACCCAGTGTGTGTTTTAGGCCACCAAGTCCGGGACTCGAACTGTGGTCGACTCCGTGGGAGTCCAGCGACATAGCCATGATGCCATCTGCTGGTCCCAGGTCTGGGCTCTTTAATTAAAGATGATAGCCATTTGTCAGAGTAAGGTCATACCGGGAAATTTACTAGTCACCCTTCTGTGCTGGAGGCAAGGCCAGCTCACACCTTAGCAGACATGCATGCTGTGGGTTTTTTTCTGATGTTTGTTTGTTTGTTTGTTTGTTTGTTTTTGGTCATAGTGTGTGCGTGTTCGCCAGAGAGAGATAGTGAGAGGGAAAGCGAGACGTTACCTGTCTCACCTCCCCTCCCCCTAGAGGATGGCCACACCACAATCCCTTCTCCATCCTCCTGGGATTTGGGGACACACATACACACACGTGCCAGTGTGATTGGTTTTGTTGTTGTTGTTGTTTGGAGAGTTTTTGTTGCTATAGGGTGCATGCACTCGCCAGAGAGACAGAAGCAAGAAATCACCCCCTCCCAGGGGGATGGCCATGCCGCAATCCCTTCTCTTCCATTCTCCTCTCGGGATCTTGGGCACGCACGCACACGCATCTGGTGTGAGTTTAAGCCACCGGGTCTGGGACTTGAACCACGAGTCGGCTACATGGGAGTCCAGTGACGTAGCTAACTGCTGGTCCCGCGCCTGTGTTATTTTTAAGCCTCCAGGCCCAGGACTGAGACTGCAGAGTCAGCCATGTGGGAATGCAGCGCCCTAACCACTACACCACCGCTGGCCCCGACTGTTATTATTGAAGTCATGCTTTTGTGCCTGCCGGCACTTACGCCCCCTGTGGTGGATCTCGGCGCAGTCACTGCGGTGTCAGCCTCCGGGAATGTCCCGGCCCCCAGCCCCTGCCTCCTTGGTCCCAGCGGTCAGCAGTGGTCAGAGCCTTTCAGAAGCTTGGCCTTTCTGGGACGTGTCTTCTCTGTCCTCACTGGGACTAGAGTTCCATTTTTTGTCCATGTCCTGCAGGTCTTGTTCTTTTTCTTTTTTTTACTTTTAAAGAATCATTTTATTTAAAGAACTATTTTATTTGACTTTCTTTTTGACTTTCTTTACTTCCTTCCTTTTGAAAAATTTAACCAGAGAGGGAAAAAGAAAGCAAGACACCAGGTCCAGGACTCAAACCACAGTTGGCCATGTGAGAGTCCAGTTCCCTTAACTGCCACTCCACCTGCTGGCCCCCATCTTATTTCATTTTATTCATCCTGTTTTTATTTTAATTTTGAGCAGAAAGAGAGACAGAGAGAGAGACAAAGTGAGAAAGCAATCCGTCAGGTCTGGGACTCGAACTGCAGTCTGCCACGTGGGAGTCCAGTGCTTTATCCACCATGCCACCTGTCTACCCAGCACAGGTCTCCTTTCTGGTACCTCTTGGGCGGTGAGGTGGGCAGGGCGAGCCTCCCAGCTCTCTCCCTCTGCCTCACCACCCTCGGAGGCCGAGCACAGGCCAACCCCCTGAATGGTGGAGCTCTGTGGCACCAGGTCCGTCTCTGGCCACTTGGGACCCACCATCGCGGTGGGGAGGCTCCGTGGCATGCCTCTTGGCTGTATGTTCTGGAAACCAATAAGCCAGGGCCTGCCCATGTGTCTGCATCATTTTCTAGACAAGAAGCAGCCGCGGAGGGGCAGCCCGGTGCGGGACTGGCGTGAGCGGCGGAACGCCATCCGGCTGACCAGCGAGCACACGGTGGAGACGCTGGTGGTGGCCGACGCAGACATGGTGCAGTACCACGGGGCAGAGGCCGCCCAGAGGTTCATCCTCACTGTCATGAACATGGTGAGTCCACGGTGGGACCTGGCGGGGGTGGCCGCGTTCGCTGTCCAAGGGCCGCTCTGGAAGCAAGTGTGGCGTTGTGGGGTGTGCAGGAGGCCGGGCTGGGCGTCTCTGTGTGGGACCAGTGGGCGTCCCCGTGGGCGTGAGCTGGCATGGCGTTTAAGGACCATGTCTGTCCAGGGATCGGACTGTCCTGTCCCTTCCAAAGACTCTCGTTAGTCCCCAAGGCCCCTTTAAGGAGTATTCAGAGTGAGTCCCAGCGTCTGGTCTCAGGAGACAATGACAGCATGGGGAAAATGGAGTAGAGGCCAGCAGGTGGTATGGTGGTTAAAGCCCTGCATCTCACATGGCCAATGCTGCAGGTTCAAGTCCTGGACCCAGTAACCTGAAAAACACACCTGATGTGTGTGTGTGTGTGTGTACCCCAAAAATTCCCAAGAGGAAAATGGAGAAGGGATTGCCATTAGGCCATCTGCCAGGGGGTTATTTCTTATTTGTTTTTTTCTCTCTCTCCACTGAGTGCATGTACCCTAGGGCAATATATCTATTTTTTTTTTTTTTAATTTAAAATCTTATTTATTGGGGACCAGCAGTTGGCGTCATGGCTATGTCACTGGACTCCACGTAGTCGACCGCGGTTCGCGTCCCGGACCCGGTGGCTTAAACTCACGCTGGGTGCGTGTGCGTGCGTGCCCAAGATCCCGAAAGGGGAATGGAGGAGAAGGGAGTGCAGTGTGGCCATCCCCCCTGGGGGGTGATTTCCTGCTTTCTGTCTCTTTGTGTCTCTCTGTCTGTCTGGCGAGCGCATGCACCCTATAGAGAAAACCTCTCAAAAAAAAAAAAAATCTTATTTATTGAAACCAGCAGTTGGCCTAATGGCTATGTCGCTGGACTCTCATGTAGTCGACCGTGGTTCGAGTCCTGGATCCGGTGGCTTAAACTCATGCCGGGCGTGTGTGCGTTTGTGCCCAAGATCCCGAGAGGAGAATGGAGGAGAAGGGATTGCGGTGTGGCCATCGCCCCTGGGGGGGTGATTTCTCGCCTTCTGTCTCTTCTCTTCCTAGTGAGCACATGTGCCCTATAGCAAAATCCTCTAAAAAAGTTATTTATTTATTTCTATTCTTTTTAAATTTGCTACAGTGTAAATGAGCTCACCAGAGAAACGGAGGGAAAGAGAGAGTGAGAAAGTAAGCTGCCTGGTCTGAGATTCGAACCATGGTTGACCATGTGGGGTTCTAGCACCTCAACCACCAAGCCACCTGCTGGCCCCAAGACAAAATATCCTTTTTTAAAAGTAATTATTAAATTTTACTTATTTATTAATTTATTTTAATTGTACCAGAGAGAGAGAACAGGAAAGTGAGAAAGCAAGCCATCACGTCCAGGACTCGAACCATGGTCAACCATGTGGGAGTCCAGCGCCTCAACCACCACGCCGCCTGCTGGCCTCAAAGGCAAAATACCTTAAAAATATATTCAACTAAAACTTGTTAAAAGGAAATAAATGATTAATACTAATTAAATTATTATTTAATTTTATTTATCATTATTGGTACTCTTAAATTGGCACATATACTCAATGGAATACTATTCATCCATAAAAAACAACAAACCTTGGCTTTTGACAGGAAGTGGACGAATATGGAAGACTTACTGCTGAGCAAAGCAAGCCATGCTATGAAGGAGAGGCATTGTATGTCCCCACTTAATATATACCGAGTGTCTGCACTCTATGACTGAAACTAATTGACTAAAGGATGTAGAAATGCAGTATATAGATGTAAATACCAGATATAGTGTGCGTCAAAGAGGAGGGTCTGAGGAAGGACATTTGGGGGAGGGACAGGGAGGAAAAGCATTAATGGCACAAAGAGGTGTGGTATTATCCGTTGAAGGTATTTCGTAGTTTTATCAACAGTACTAGGGAGAAATGTTCACCTGTTGAAATATCCATTTTGTAAGACAAATGTGATTGAAAGTATGGAAGAAAATGAAATGAAAAAAAAAATGCTATTGGCCATATAAACTCACCAGAGAGATAGAGAAAGTGAAAAAGCAATCTACCAGGTCCGGGATTCGAACCACAGTCAGCCATGTGGGAGTCCAGCACTTTTACCACCATGCCACCTGCTGGCCCTCGGATGTTTTAATAGAACAGTTACTACCTGAAGCATCTTCACACGTCCAGACCAGGGGTGATAAGTGCAATCTTCATCGTTGGGCACCTGTCCGTCCCACCCCAGAACTTTCTTCATCTTGCAAAACTCACATCTGTCCCCTGTAACTTAAGCTCCCCAATGTCTGCTCCCCAAGTCCCTGGCAGCCACATTCTCTTTTCTGTCTCTATGAAATTGATCACTCTAAATGCCTCCCATGAATGGAATCACGTGGTATTTATCCTTTTGTGGACAAGTGACTAATTTTACTTACTATAATGGCCTTAATCTTCATCCATGTTGTAGCATGTGTTAGAATCTTCATTTTTTTTTTCAGAGGATTTTTTTACCTTAAGGTACAAGCTCTTACCAGAGAGAGAGACAGAGAGAGAGAGAGAGAGAGAAAGGAATCACCCCCCCTCCAGTGGGGGGATGGCCACGCCACAATCCCTTCTCCTCCATTCTCCTCTCAGGATCTTGGGCACACATGCACATGCGCCTGGTGTGAGTTTAAGCCACTGGGTCCGGGACTTGAACTGCAGTCAACTACATGGGAGTCCAATGACATAGCCATTACGCCAACTGCTGGTCCCATGTGCCAGACTCTTTCATCTGCAGATAATTTCATCCCAATTATTTCTTTTTTTTAAAGAATCATTTTATTTCACTTTATTTATTTGTTTTAATTTGACCAGAGAGGGACAGAGTGAGAGAGAGAGAGACAGAGAGGGAAAGTGAGAAAGTAAGCCACCAGGTCTGGGACTTGAACAGTGGGCAGCCATGTGGGAGTCCAGCACTCCCAACCACCATGCTACCTGCCCGCCCTGATCCCACTTATTTTTATTTATTTATTTTATTTTTTTAATTATCCATTCTGACCACTACAGTGCTGAGAAGGCAAAGCTTTTGCTTTGATCATCGCTTTTATAGTTTGTCACGTGGACAGAAGCAGCTCCGTGGTGACAGGCAGGAAGGCAGAGGGAATGGGGCTGGTGTAAAGAAGCAGCTGCCCACCCTGACTTCCCCCTGTAGGGACAGAAGGACAGGGACCCAATGGTCCTCGCTCTAAGATACCAGAGACTCTAAACCCTGCTGCCCAGGGCAGGGTGCGGCAGGTGCATTATCACTGGGTTTTGAGGTTCGCCAGGGGACCTACCTGGTAGGGCGAGCCCGCTGTGTGGTCAGGACTTCAAGACACTTTGCTCTCAGTCCTCTGTGTTCGGGATTTCAGGGCTGGGCTGATCAAGGCTCAAAAGCGCATGAGAGGGCCCAGCAGTTAGAGTAATGGCTATGTCGCTGGACTCCCACGTAATGGACCGCGGTTCGCGTCCCGGACCCGGTGGCTTAAAACTCATGCCAGGCGCATGTGCGTGCGTGCCCAAGATCCCGAGAGGAGAATGGAGGAGAAGGGATTGTGGCGTGGCCATCCCCCCTGGGGGGTGATTTCTCACTTTCTGTCTCTCTGTCTCTCTCTGTCTGGCGAGCGCACGCGCCCTATAGCAAAAAACCTCTAAAAAAAAAAAGCGCATGAGAGGGCCAGCAGGTGGCGTGGTGGTTAAGGGCACTGGACTCCCACATGGACGACTGCGGTTTGAATCCCAGACTTGGTAGCTTGCTTTCTCACTTTCCCTCTCTGTGTCTCTCTTTCTCTCTCTGGTCAAATTAATTTAAAAAAAAAGAAGAAAAGCGAAGGAGAGCCCTTTGCACCCAGCAGTGCACCCCTCCCTCTTGTCCTAGTCCCGGGTGGCTGTCCAGTAAATTGCAAGCTTGTCCCTTTCAGACTTTATGCCTCGTTTTATGCACAACCGTTCTCCACCACCACATTGCCTTCCTCAATCCCTCAAGGTCCTCCTTCAGAAAATCCAAAGAATTCTCCCCTGCCTGCGGCTGTTTTCAAAAAGGGATTTCTGTTAGTAAAGGGAGATGAGCTTTAAGCCAGGAAGAAGGGAAGGGATTGAGCAGGGACGGGGAGCCCTGTCATTAGCCGGACCCCCCAGGAGCGGGACGCCAGGCAGCCCGAGCACGCTCTGTGGGGCTGCAGGACTGAAGAGGCTCCTCTTGGAAGCCCGTCAGATATGGGAGGAAACCTCCTGCAATTGGTCTCCCCCTTCCTTCCAGCACATTCCTGTCTAGGCATGGGACCTGCCAGGGCTGGTGCTGCCAGCTGCCTGCTCTCTCCCACTTGGGTCTCTGGGCAGCAGCCGGGGTCACCCGTCGCTGCCACCTGACCCCTGAGACTGACCTGTCCCCAAGGTGGACAGTGGTGTCCTAACAGCACATCCGGAGCCAGGGGATTCAGAGTCAAGCCTCTGCTCACGGTGTCCAAAGCATCTCGCAGTCATGATGCAGTAGAAAGGGATTGACCAAAGGGGTCAGCAGATGGTGTAGTGGTTATATCGCTGGACTCCCACACGGCTGACTGCGGTTCGAGTCCCGGACCCGGTGCCTTAAACTCATACTGGGAACGTGTGCGTGCGTGCCCAAGATCCCGAGAGGAGAATGGAGGAGAAGGGATTGCGGTGTGGCCATCCCCCCTCGGGGGTGATTTCTCACTTTCCCTCTCACTGTCTCTGTCTCTGTCTCTCTCTCCAGTGAGTGCATGTGCCCTAAAGCAAAAATCTCTTAAAGGAAATAAAAAAAGGGGCATTGACAAGTGGCCCCATGACCCGTGTTTTAGAGACAGGAAGGATGCAGATGCTTGTGACGCACAGTCAGCCCAGACAGCAGGGGGCGGGCTCAGGTCAGCTTCACCTTGTTCCTGGTGGGCCCTGTCATTCCTATTACACAGAGGAGGAACTGCAGGCTTGGAGGACTGACCAGGCCATGGGTGGGGTCAGCGAGGACCAGGCAGGGCCCTGTGTCACCTTGTTCACAGTCACAGACATGTCTGGGATCCAGCGTGTCCTCTTCTACCCTGGAGTGACTGCAGTATTTCTTTTTCTTTTTCTTTTTTCTTTCTTTTTTTTTTTTTTTTTTTTGAGAGAGGTTTTTTGCTATAGGGCGCATGCGCTTGCCAGAAAGAGAGAGAGAGAGACAGAGAGACAGAAAGCGAGAAATCACCCCCCAGGGGGGATGGCCATGCCGCAATCCCTTCTCCTCCATTCTCCTCTCGGGATCTTGGGCACGCACGCACACGCGCCTGGCGTGAGTTTAAGCCACCGGGTCCGGGACTCAAACCACGGTTGGCTACATGGGAGTCCAGTGACATAGTCATTATGCTAACTGTTGGTCCCAGTATTTCTGGCTTTGACCATGCTGAAGTTTAACTACTAGGCTTCTCAACTTCACTCTTTTCTTTTTCCCTCTTAATTTATTTATCTGGAACATGCTATGACTTTTCAAAGTAGGCGTGCAGGACGTGACAATCACAGCAAGGATGTCACCAAACACGTTTCCAATCAAGATCTTTACATTCTTGTTTTTTTTTTTTTTTTTTTTTTTTGGGGAGGTTTTTCGCTATAGGGCGCGTGCGCTCGCCAGACAGACAGAGAGAGACAGAGAGACAGAAAGCGAGAAATCACCCCCCAGGGGGGATGGCCACGCCGCAATCCCTTCTCCTCCATTCTCCTCTCGGGATCTTGGGCACGCACGCACACGCGCCCGGCGTGAGTTGTAAGCCACCGGGTCCGAGACGCGAACCGCGGTCGACTACGTGGGAGTCCAGCGACATAGCCATTACGCTAACTGCTGGTTCCCAGGATCTTTACATTCTTATCGAGGGTTCCTTCCCTCGGCCTCATGTTTTTATTTAGGTTTTGTTAGCGGGTATGTGCACTTGCTAGAGAGAGAGAGAGAGAGAAAGAGAAAGCGAGAAATCACCCCCCAGGGGGATGGCCACACCGCAATCCCTTCTCCTCCATTCTCCTCTCGGGATCCCGGGCATGCACGCACACACGCCCGGCGTGAGTTTAAGCCACCGGGTCTGGGACGCGAACCGGGGTCGACTACGTGGGAGTCCAGCGACATAGCCATTGCACTAACTGCTGGTTCCCGAGCCTTACAAAACTTACGGGAGGAGAGGGACCAGCAGTTGGCATAATGGTTACACTGCTGGACTCCCACGTAGTCGACCAGACCTGATGGCTTAAAACTCATGCCGAGTACATGTGTGTGCGTGACCAAAAGGTGGAAGCAGTCAGTGTGTCCCTTGGTGGTTGACTATGGATAAACAAAATGTGATATATACATACGATGGAATATTATTCAGCCTTGAAAAATATTTCTGAGACGTGCCACAATATGGATGGGGACATTATGTTAAGTGTAATAAACCAGCCACAAAAGGACAAAACTCACTCCCTCAGGGAGGATGGCCCTGCCACAGTCTGTTCTCCATTCTTTCAGGATTTTAGGTATGCATGCATACACTATCAGTGTGAGTTTTAGGCCGCTGGATCCAGGACTCGAACCTCAGTCGACTGTGGGTGTCCAGTGACCTAACCATTATGCCATCTACTGGTTCCCAGAGTAGTTCAAATTTGTAGAGAAAAGAAAGTAGAATAATGATGGCCAAGGGTTGAGGGAGGGGAAAATGCGGAGTGGCTGTTGAATGATTTCCGTATTTTTTTTTTTTTTTTTTGGAGAGGTTTTTGCTATAGGGCACATGTGCTTGCTAGAAAAACAGAGAGAGACACAGAGACAGAAAGCGAGAAATCACCCCCCAGGGGGGATGGCCATGCCACAATCCCTTCTCCTCCATTCTCCTCTTGAGATCTTGGGCATGCACACACACACGCCCGGCGTGAGTTGAAGCTACTGGGTCCAGGACTCGAACCACTGTCAGCTACATGAGAATCCAGCGACACAGCCATTGCGCCAGCTGCTGGTCCCTCATTTCCGTATTTTAAGATGAAGGAACGTTCTGGAGGTAGTGTCGATGGGTGTCTAACAGTGTGAACGTATTTAATGCCACTGAACCGCAGAGTTCGACATGTCTAAGCGACTCATTTTTTATGTCATGCATATTTTTCCCATAAGTAAAAATATTATCTATCTTTCAAACATTTGTAAGCCCATCAGGTAGGATTATGGCTACCCCCATCATGATTTCCCCAGTGTCTGGGACGCATTCAGGAGATGATCCAGAAATGTTTGCAGAGCTTGAGTACATCTATGAGCGGTCGGTGACGTACACCAACCTCTTCTGCAGAGGATTTACTGCCGAAGTCGTGTAAACAAATACTGGCTTTGCTTTTTTGGTTCTCCAATGTTCTTCTCAAAAGCCTTTTGTCTTCCAAGTCCTTGGCACAGAGAGGGTGTATTTAAACTCTGGTAGAAAGTGTTTTTGCATAAACATCATTATATACTTACGCTTTTCCACACAGCCCCCGAGGCAAGCAGACAACCGTGTTATGGGCGTCCAGTCCCTCGCAGCTCACATC
>JAKSZU010000028.1:21056586-21085139 GCA_026018925.1 Tupaia tana | reverse complement strand
CTTGCTTTCTATCTCTCTGTCTCTCCAACAAGCGTATGAACCCCTTAGCAAAAGTCTCTCTAAAACAAAATCAAACAGACAAACAAACAAGACTGTAGGAGTTGTCATGTCTAAGGAGAACAGACAGCAAGGGCAGGGGACCCTGGGACATTTTCTGCCTTTACCTCTGGGTGACTGTCTTTTGCATGACTTGAAGAGACACAGTAGGGGCCCAGCCACAGAGGCGTAACTGTAGCAGGGCACTCTGCGATGCTGGAAGCCATGTGGAGGGTCAGGGTTCAGTTCCCTGGGCTGACATTGGGTGTGCATGCATCCACAACTCTGGCTGACTGGAAAAGACTGGGTCGAAAATTACTTTTTCAGGGTACTTCTCTCTCTCTGTATCTTACTCATAAAGGAAAGAAACAAACAAATAAAAATACACAGGGACTGGGGTAAATAAAAATGTACCTGGCTAAATAAATCTAGATATCAACATGCACACACCTGTTTTTCTTTTCTTTTTTTAAAGTTTTTGCCACAGGATATGTGGGCTCGCTGGTGAGAGAGACAGAGACAGAGACAGGAAAGTGAGAAATCACCCCCTGGGGGAATGGCCATGCAGTAGTCCCTTCTCCATTCTCATCCTTGGATTTTAGGCACATCCACACACACACGTGACTGGCATGTTTTTCAAGCTACCGGGTCTGGGACTCGAACTGCAGTTACCACTGCAGTTTTGGGGGGGTCCAATGCCTTAACCCTCCTTCATGTGCTGGTTGCTGTGCATATACCTTTCTGCACACATGCCTGGGTGTGTGCAGGCATGTGGAAGTCAGTAGCGTGAGTACTTCCTAAACCGTAGGTCTAGTGAGCGTTGATCTGAGTGTGCAGGTTCTGTGAATTCTCTACAAGCTCCTGGTAAGGTCTTTCCCTGGAAGTCCCCTTTGACCTGGTGACTACACAATCAAATCCTATCAAGAGAGGCTTGTGTTTGGGTCTTGGCAGGAAACAACTGAAACCAGTTTACCCCAGGGGGCCAACTTCAACTCTTGTTCCTCCTGCCAGTGTCGAGTCTAAGGTTACATAATGGCTCAAATAGATTAGAAAATGGGAAAAATATGTAGGGTTGTTTGAGTGTGGGATGGGCTTCTACCAACCCTTTAGAAACGTGGAACCAGCGTTTATTTTGGAAGAAGACAGAGCCCAACAGAACGTATGGCCATGCTTCATTGCCTTTTGGGTGGGAAAGGAAAAGGACTGAAAAAAGCAAAGAGAACCTCCCTGCAGGGTTTCCAGAAGGCCCCTCACAGGCAGGCTCGAACTCCCCTTCTAAATTCAGGTCTGGAAAGTGGGTGCCTTGAAAAAAAGAGTCCTCCTCCTCTATTCTGGTTATCAGTCCCTTATCTGAGACATATCTTGCAAATATATTTTCCCATTCTGAGGGTTGCCGATTCACTCTTATTGTTTCTTTATAACCCGATGTAATCCCCCTTATCTATTTTTGGGATTGTTGCCTGTGTTTTAGGGGGCTTATGTAAGAGGTCTTTGCCTACTCCAAATGTGTAAAAAATAATAATCATAAAAAGAAAAGTGGACAAAGAGGATTACCCCCTAGGGGAAGCAGCCCCGTAAGAGGAGATGGGTGAATAATTTCATTCCTTCTTTCAAGTGGAAGAGAACGGTTATACAGAAGGGAAGGTAGCAGGGCTATCCTAGAGGCAGGATAGCCCTTTTATCATTATTTCAACTGTAATCTTACCTGTATAAAAAAATTCATTTCCCGTGAAATATAAGCCCAGTTATACCAGCAGCAACCACCTGGTTTCGCTTGTGTTTACTGCCTTTAGATTGCATTGTTTTCTCTGAGTTGGATTTCATCCCATGCTGTGTGGTTCAGTGCGGCCCTTCCTGTGGGGCAAGATGTGGAGGTGGGGGACAGTGTTATCAATGATCCTGGCTCTTTCTAGGCCTGGCTCGTGGTGTGTGTTCATGTCTCTGTTCTTGGTTCTTTTTTCTAAATTTTATTTGTTCATTCATTTATTTTAACTTGACCAGAGAGAGACACAGAGAGACAGAGAGGAAAAATGAGAACGCAAGTCACCAAGTCCAGGACTTGAACCGTGGTCATCCATGTGGAAGTGGCCAGTGCTTTAACCACCACACCACCTGCTGACCCCTGTGTCTTCGTTCTTAATAAAAGAGCACACAAAGTAAAAAAAAAAAAAAAAAAAAAAAAAGTCTTGGGCCAGCAGGTGGCATAGTGATTAAGGTGTTGGATCCCACCGGGCTGACTGCACGGTTCAAATCCTGGACCTGGTAACTTGTAAAACATGCTGGGCGCATGTGTGTTTGCCCAAAATCCTCAGAGGAGAATGGAGGAGGAACGATTGCAGTGTGGTCATCCCCGCAGGGGAGCAATTTCTCACCCACCTCCCTAACCTGTCTCTAGCGCAAGTCCTATAGCAAAAAACTTCATAAAAAAAAAATCTAAAAAGATTAAAATGCTTATAAAATAAGGATCTAAAGAAAATGTTCTTGTATAGCTAGCTATACAACATCTTTGCATTTTGGACTAAATGTTCTTACAAAAGAGTCAAGAAATGAAAACATTTTACTCAATAAGAAAGTTACAGTGAGCAAGGTTAATTTATTATTGAGGAAAGAAAATTGTGTTTGGATCAATGCAGTATAGCCTAGTCGTCCAGTGTGTATACAGTTTACAGTAGTGTAGTCCTAGGCCTTCGTAGTCACTCACCACTCCCTCCCTGACTCACCCAGACAAATGTCCAGTCCTGCAAGCTCCAGTCCTGGTAAGGGGCCGTGACACGCATACCATTTTTATCCTTCTTATTGTATTCTTACTGTACCTTTTCTATGCGTAGATATGTTTATATACACAAAACCTTACCGTTGTGTTAGAGCTGCCTACAGTACTTAGAGCAGGTGTGTGGCCTTGGAACAGCAGGGTACAACGTACCATGTAGCCTGAGCAGGTGGTAGGGTATGCTGTCTGGGCTTGGTGGCTACACTCAACGATGTTTGCACAATGACGTAATCTCCAGACAGTGCTTTCTCAGGAGGTAGCCTCGTTGTTATGTGACTCATCACTATATACCCGGAAGAGGAGAAAGCAGCGAGGTGAACAGATACTTGCGCACCCGTGTTCATAGTCAAAGCATTACTCACAATAGCCAGTGGGTGGGAACAGCACCAGCGTCCATTGGGACTGAATGGATAAGCAAAATACGGCATATACTGATACAACGGAATATTACTATTGGGTCGTCAGGAAAGGCATGATGCTTTTTTTTGCATAGAAAAACAGAAAAATACATCGTGACTTTCCTGACAGCCTGGTGTTTAGCATTTTTTTTTGTAGATTTTTGCTATAGGGTATGTATACATTCATTGGAGAGAGACAGAGAGAAACAGAGAAAGGGAAAAAGAGAAATCTCCCCCAAGAGGGGATGGCTATGCTGCAATCCCTTCTCTTTCATTCTTCTTTCAGGATTTTGGGTGTGCATGTGCGCGCGCGTGCACACACACACACACACACACACAGCATGTTTTTCAAGTTACTGGGTCTGGGACTTGAATCTGTACACTTAGCCATGTGGGGCGCGTGCGCTCGCCATCCGAGTGTCTTAATCTTGGGCACCTTGCCACCTGTTGACCCCCATTACGCTATTATTCAGATTTTAAAAGGAAGGTCTCAGGGCCAGCAGGTGGCATAGTGGTTGAGGTGCCTGGACTCCCACATGGCAGACCGTAGTTCAACTCCTGGCCCAGGCAGCTTGAGACTCACGCTGGGCGCATGTACATGTAGGCCCAAAATCCCAAGAGGAGAATGGAGGAGAAGGAATTGTGGTGTGACCATCCCCCTGGGTAGTGATTTTTCGCTTTCCATCTCTCTGTGTCTTTGTCTCTCCAGCAACTGCACATGCCCTATAGCAAATATCTCTCAAAAAAAAAAAAAAAGTGGTTAACATGGCTAGCTTTATGTTACATATATAATCATAATCATTGAGTTGTCGAGACAGTCATGATAGATTTTTCTACGTTTTTCTGTGAAAATGCATCATGACTTTTCAGACAACCCATTTTTTCTTAATTTTCTTTTTTTAGAGGTTTTTGCCACAGTGCGCATGCACTTGCCAGAGAGAGAGAGAGACAGAGATAGAGGGAGAGTGAGAAAGTATCCACCTGGGGCATAGCCATGCTAGAATCCCCTCTCCTCCATTCTGTTCCTGGGATCTTGGGCACACTGGCAAACGCGCCTGGAGTGAGTTTCCAGCTGCCGGCCTCGAGACTTGAACCGCCAGGATGATCTAATATTTTAAAAAGTGAGATGTTGCTGAGATAAAGGGACAGGCTTTATTCTCTAGCCCTTCTTGGGTATTTCATTCTAGAGAAATGGTCAGGATGGGAGAACAGTTCCTGGAGAGGATGGTCTCTGCTTCCCTTCTCTGGGAGATGGAGGCGGTGGTGAGACACGGCGGGGGAGGACCCCCGGGTGCTATGTAGGGAGGGGAGCCCAGGAGGTAGGAGAAGAAGCTGCATAGCAGGAGAGAGTGTGGGCTTCCAGGTGTGAGAGCCAGCCAAGAAAGAGAGGGAGCATTTGAGTAGGGCTCTGGGCGGTTGGATGAGACCCCTTCTGCATTTTCTTTTCTTTTTTTTTTTTTTCTTTTAGAGGATTTTTCTATAGGTGCTGTGGGGAGAGAGAGAGACAGAGACAGTGAAAGAGAAAGTGAGAAATCACCCCCCAAGGGGGGGTGGCCATGCTGCAATCCCTTCTCCTCCATTCTCCTCTCGGGATCTTGGGCACGCACGCACACGCGCCCGGCGTGAGTTTAAGTCACCAGGTCCAGGACTCGAGCCGCGGTCAACTACATGGGAGTCCAGCGACATAGCCATTACGCCAATTGCTGGTCCCAGAGAGAGAGATTTTTGCCATAGGGTATGTGAGTTTGCCAGAAAGACAGAGATAGAGAGGGAGAAAGCAAGAAATCACCCCCCACCCAGGGGGAACGACAGTGCCACTGTGTAAGATCTAATGTGCAGCCTTCCACAACACCACATTCCCTGTTCCTCCATTCTTCTGGGATTTGGGGCATGCATGCACACATGCCTGGAGTGAGTTTCAAGCCTCTGGGTCCGGGACTCAAACTGTAGTTGGCCATGTGGGAGTCCAGTGCCTTAGCCACTACGCCACCTGCTGGTCCTCCTTTTTGAAGTGCTCTGCCCCTTGCTCCAATAGTAGCAGCAGATCTAGGGACCTGGGAGCTCATTAGACATCCAAAACCCCATGGATGTTGGCCTCCATGCCTCCTCCCGGAAGCCCTCCTTCAGTACTGGAGAGAGGCCTCCATTCTCCACTCAGGTCCATAGGGGGCAGCCTCTTCTCGGCTCTTGTCCTCCTTATACCTGCCATTGGTCAAGGGCACCCCCTCAAGTTCAGCATCTCACACGCCTTGGCTCATTGCCCAGGACCAAGCCAGTTTCTAACGTTGGCTTGGAAAGTTGAAGTGCCTTCTGCCTTCTCTTCCAGCAGAGCCATCTGCTGGATCCTAGCACCACCGGTCACCATTCGGCACGTGGGGTTGCTATTATGGCGTTCCTTGCCCTCGTGGGTGGTGATAGATATGAGACGGAGGACAATGACCTTTACTAAGTTCTTTATTTTCAGGATTTTACTATAGTGTAGGCACACTTGCCAGAGAGACAGAGAGAGAGAAAGCAAGAAATCACCCCCCAGGGGGGATGGCCACGCCGCAATCCCTTCTCCTCCATCTTCCTCCTGGGATCTTGGGCACGCACGCACACACACCCGGCGTGAGTTTTAAGCTGCCGGATCTGGGACTCGAACCACAGTCGACTGCGTGGGAGTCCAGTGACGTAGCCATTACGCTAACTGCTGGTCCCTTGCTGGGCCTCTTACTTATTTTATTCCTGTGTAGTCAAGATCGGACCTCGTGGGATGGTTGTAAACATTAAATGAGGCAGGTAGGGATCGAGCCGGGAATCATAACCTGCTCTCTGGTGATGGCTGTGTCGTTCTGTTTCAATATCTCCTGCCCTATGGTGGTCTCAGAGAGAGGGTCCTGGGAGACACACATGGGGGTGTTTGTTTTTGTAATTGTTGTTTTTAGAGAGAGATTTTTGCTATAGGGCGTGTGTGCTCGCTGTAGAGACAGACAGACAGAAAGCGAGAAATCACCCCCCAGGGGGGATGGCCACGCCGCAATCCCTTCTCCTCCATTCTCCTCTCGGGATCTTGGGCACGCACGCACACGCACCTGATGTGAGTCTCAAGCCGCCGGGTCTGGGACTCGAACCTCAGTCGACTATGTGAGAGTCCAGCAACATAGCCATTATGCCAGCTGCTGGTCCCACACACGTGGTGCTGGCTGAGCAAAGAGAGGCTCAAAGCTCATGTCCTCAGAGGGCGATTGCGTCCACAGATCCTAGGAAGGTGCTAGAAACGCAAGTTCTCGACCTTCTTCTGCAAGAGGGTCAGAATCACCCCTCTGTGCTTTTGCAAGCTCTTGTGGGGGCATCCTGATACAGGCGCCTTAGGGAACCCCTCATCCAAGTCCTGGAAGTGCCCAAGAGACAGGACTTGGCTCTGAAGGCCATGTGCGCGTGCAGACGCAGGAGAGCCAGGGGGCTGCACTCCAGAGGTAGGAGGACAGTTCTCTGGAGCCCCTGCCCACCCACAGGGCTGTCCACTCTTCCCAGAGCAGGTACCCAGGGGGCCGCTCCTCCAGCAGGTGGGACCCCCGTCGTGTCCCCACTGATAGGTGGGTATCACTAAAGGCTGTCCACCTGTTTCTCCTAAGATCCTGCTGCCTCCTATCTCTTGGTGGGCCCACGTCGACCTTCCTCTCCCCAAAGAGGCAAGGCCAGGAGGAGCACTTATATTGCACAGGGCTGCTTTCCTTCTTCCCACGGCATTGCAGGGTTTTACTCCATGCACATGACAAACCGATTAAAAAATAAAATCAAATTCAGCTCGATGGACTGCTTCCTCTCTCAAGTCCCTGCTGCTTTCTCTTGTCGGGTTTCCTGATATTCGAGATTATTTTCTGTCTTCTCCGGTACCGCTTGGTTACAGAAGTCAAACAGGGCAAAACAGCTGTGTACGGGCTGTGGTGGGGGCGCCCGGGAGAAGCCGGGATGGCCCGGTCCCTCCCCTGTGGCTCAGCCGCTGATTAAATGGAATTGTTCCTGGCCAGGCAGCGGCCAGATCCGCAGCCTGGGGGTCCCTTGGGCTGAACTTATGGGCTGGTTGCTGGCTTTTCTTTGCCACGAAGCTCCGATCGCCAACACAAACATACGTTTTGAGATAAAATGGAAACCCCGAGAGGCTTTCGGTTCTGCAGAAAGGAACGGGAAGACGGTCACTGTGCTGGACACAGGAGGCGGAGGAGTCGTCCTCGCTCACATCCGGGCTCTGCAGGGTGTGACCTTGGGCAGGGACCTTCATTCTCCCAAGGGACTACTGCACGCCAGGCATTGGGCTGGGGGCCAAGTGTAGAGCAGATGTAAAGCGTTTGGCCTGGTGCCTGCCTGGGAAACGGGCCTGCAGGTTTTCTTTGCTTTTTTTTTAAATTTAATATTTTATTTAACTTTATTTATATATTTATTTATTTTAATTTGACAGAGTCGGGGGGAAAGCAAGGAAGAGTCATCGGGTCCAGGACTCGAACCGCAGTCAGCCATGTGGGAGAACAGTGACCTTAACCTCCACGCCACCTGCCGGCCCCCTTCTTAGCTATTTCTAATGGCCTGCTGGCTAGCATTATCATCCTTGTTGTGGGAAGCCTGATCCACCCAGCTATTCCACTGGCCATTCCTACCCACGCTACCTCCAAGTTTTGAGGGGGTTTCCAAACGTTGATGGAAAAATCAAATTGAAGTTGGAGTTCATCTTGGTACCAAATATTTGTTGAAATCCATGCACAGCTTTTTTTCTTTTTTTTTAAATTTTTTTTGGAGAGGTTTTCGCTATAGGGCGCGTGCGCTTGCCAGAGAGACAGAGATACAAAGAGACAGAAAGCGAGGAATCACCCCCCAGGGGGGATGGCCACACTGCAATCCCTTCTCCTCCATTCTCCTCTCAGGATCTTGGGCACGCACGCACACGCGCCCAGTGTGTTTAAGCCACCGGGTCCGGGACTCGAACTGTGGTCGACTACATGGGAGTCCAGCGACATAGCCATTACGCTAACTGCTGGCCCCATGCACAGCTTTTTCAGAGTGTGCATTTTCCATGAATTTATGGAAGACACCCCCCTGCCCCCCACTGTTCTCTTTATCCACACCTGCCTTTTCCCCTACAGTCCAAGTCTACATCACCTGGTTTTTTTTGTTTGTTTGTTTGTTTGTTTATAATAGGGTACGTGTGCTCACTGGAGAGAGACAGAAAGTAAGAAAGCACCCCCCAAGGGGGATGGCCACCCCACAATCCCTTCTCCTCCATTCTCCTCTCGGGATCTTGGGCATGCATGCACATGCACCCAGCGTGATTTTTCAAGCTGCCAGATCCAGGACTTGAACTGTGTAGTCCACCCTGCAAGGTTCAGTGCTTTATTCTCCATGCCACCTGCTACCCCATACAATTTTTTTTTAAAGAAGTAATTATTTATTTAATTGCATTTGTTGTTATTTTTTAATTTGACCAGAGAGAGACAGAGAGAAGGAAAGGGAGAAAGCAAGCCGCCAGGTCTGGGACTTGAACTGCGGTTGGCCACGTGGGGGAATCCAGCACCCTTAACCACCATGCCACCTGCCGGCCCCTACTGCATACAGTTTTTTTGGAAAGTTTATTCATTTCTTCAGGGTGATACAAGGAGACAGAGGGAAAGAGAGAGGCAGTTACCTGCCAGCAGGGTTTTTATAGCATGATCCAGCCCCACCCAGCCAACATCATGGATACACATGTGCCCGGCGTTTTCAGGGAACCCTTAGGATGCGACCCCAGGACCTTCCCATGTGGGTACAGAGTTGTAGCATGACTTACTGCTGTGCCAGCATAGCTTGTGCCCCAACTTACCATCTTAAAAAAGGATGAGCATGTTAACTTTCCAATGAGTTAATCTCTGCCACTTCCGCCATGTAATTCCTGCAGTGAGAAAAGGAATTCAGATTCCATCAGTATTTCCTAGCCTCTGGATACTCTCCCTTTAGGAAATAAAACGAGAGAGAGCAGTGGTCGGCATGGTGGTTAAGGCACTGGACTCCCACATGGCCGACTGCGGTTCGAGTCCCAGACGTAGCGGCTTGAAAATCATGCCAGGTGCATATTATGGGTGTGCCCAAAATCACAGGAGGAGAATGGAGGAGAAGGGACTGTGGTGTGGCCATCCCCCCTGGGTGGGTGATTTCTCACTTTCTCTGTCTCTCCAGTGAGTACAGGTGCCCTATGGCAAAAGTCATGAAAAATAAATGAATAAAATGAAATAAAAAATGAAACTAGGCAGTGAGCCTCAGTGTTCCTCTGCTGGGGTGGAGTGTGAGGTTTCTCGAGAGACCTTGGGCAATTGGATTGATGTGAATTGCCCCAAACAGGGATCTCGGGCTGGTCTGTGGCCCTGTTGGGTAGAGGAGCCAGATCCCACATTCTCCATCATGTTTCAAATCCTGGCCCTGTGGCTTGAAAACCTCACTGCGTTCATACATGTGCCCCAAATCTTGAAAGGGGGTGGAGATGGAGGAGAAAGGATTGGGGCACGACCATGCCCCATTGGGGGTGCTTTCTTCCCCTCCTTTCCCCTGTTTCTCTGTCTCTCTGGTGGGCACATGCTCATGGACGTTTTAAAACATTTATTTATTATTTTAAAATTTGTTACAGGGCATGTACACAGAGAAAAAGAGTGAGAAGGCAAATGAGAAAGCAAACTGCCAAGTCTGGGACTTGAACTGCCGTCGACCACGTGGGAGTCTAGTGCCGTAGCTACCACGCCACCTGCTGGCCCCACTTGAGAACCTCAATGCAAAGATCTCAGTGTTTGCATAGATAACTGTAAGGATAAAGCCAAACGAAGTACTGAGAAGCAGCCTGGTGGTTCTGGATAGCTGGGTCCCTCCTGCTCTGGAAGGAGGTCTGGAGGGTCAGCGGGCTTGTTCAGGGATGACGAGGGAGGCAGGACTTGGTTCTGGTGGTTTGAGTCCAACCCTCCCTGACACAGCCCTCTGTGTGTGAGTCCCTCGCTGCTGAGAACAGGAGGGGAGTGTATAGCTGATGCCGGCATCTGTGTCTTAATGGCATGTGGGGGGGTTTGTGTGTCTTAGTTTTTATTTTTTTAGTTTCTGCTAGAGGGCGTGTGTGCTAACCAGAGAGAGACAGAGACAAAGCAAGAGAGGGGAAAAGTGAGAAATCACCCCTCATGAGGGATGGCCACGCCACAATCCCTTCTCCTCCATTCTCCTCTCGGGATTTTGGACACACACACACACACACACATATGCATACCCGGTGTGATTCTAAAGCTACCAGATCCAGGACTCGAACTACAGAGTCAACCATGTGGAATGCAGTGCCTTAACTACCACATCACCTGCTGGCCCTCAATAGTGTGTTTTTGGAGAAGTTTGCGTGCGCCAGAAAGAGACAGAGAGACAAAAGTGAGAAATCTCCCAGGGGGGATGGCCACGCCGCAATCCCTTCTCCTCCATTCTCCTCTCGGGATCTTGGGCACGCACGCACACGCGCCTGGCGTGAGTTTAAGCCATCGAGTCCGGGATTCGAACCGTGCTCGACTACAAGGGAATCCAGCGACATAGCCATTATGCTAACTGCTGGCCTCAGTAGTGCGTGTTTGATTAAGATGAAAGCTGGCTTATCGGGAGAGAGTATAACCTCTCTGCCTGGCTTGGTGCTGACCCGGGAATCAATCCCACGTACTCCCACCATGGCTGGCACTGTCTTCATCCCTGCCCAACCCCAAGGCTTCCGGAGCCCAGGCATGGGTCCATACCAGGACTTAAAGCTCACCTCTACTTGGGAAGGAAGGAGTCGGGGGTTTCAGCTGAGAGAAGCCAGCATCCTGCCCTACTCAGCGCCACAGGTGGGGTCCTACTGGGTGGACTGACTTCCAGGGCTAGGCTGGGGTTGAGTTTTCTCTGTGGAGGAAAGTTCTTTGTTCTGAGATTCATAACAAAATCTGGACCTGCCTCTGGCCCCAGGTATCTTCCCTCTCTGGTCATTTTGATTTGCCCCCTCTTATACAGCGTGTAAATTCCTTCATTCCTTTAGCCAAGGGGAAACCAGTCTTAAGTCTGAAACCCGGAACCAGCAGATAGTGTAATGGTTATGTCTCTGGACTCCCTAAGTCGACTGCAGTTCAAATCCTGAACCTGGCGGCTTAAAGCTCACACTGGGTGCATGTGCGTGCATGCCCAAAATCTCGAGAGGAGAATGGAGAAGGGATTGCGATGTGGCCATCCCCCTTGGGGGTGGTGGTGATGTCTCACTTCTCTCTCTCTGTCTCTCTGTCTCTCTCCAGCAAGCATACACACCCTATAGCAAAAATCTCTCTTAAAAAAAAATGAAGTCTGATAGGTAAGTGGGGCCAGGGTCACCTTGACTCATTTTTGTTTTTATATTTATATTTTATTTATATATTTATTTATTTACATAGATATAGATATAGATAGATATAGGTAGGTTTTTGCCATAGGGCATGTGTGCTTGCCAGAGAGGACAGAGACAGAAAGATACAGAGAGGGAAAGTGAGAAATCACCCCCCTGGGGAGGTGACAGGGGATGGCCATGCCACAGTCCTTCTCCTCCATACTCCTCTTGGGATCTCGGGCACACCCGCACATATGCCCAGAGTAATTTTCAAGCTACCTCGTCTGGGGCTTGAAATGCCATTGGCCATGTGGGACTCCAGTTGCTTTAACCACCGTGCCACCTGCTGTCCCTGTTCATTTTTAGTTCTAGAATTAGTATCATTTATAAGTAAAATGAAGGGTCAGGGATTAGACACATAAACAAAAGAAGAAGTGATGCCATAGACTTCTTCTGTATCTGCACTCTGTTTAATTGGACTCAAAAGAAGAAACTGACCAGTTCTCTTGGGTTGACTGTCAGATTATAGAGTCGAACCAGGGATGAACCCGAGGCCAGAAAATGTCCACGTAAAGTTCAGAAGAAGGCGGCACTTAACGACCCTTTGGGGCAAGATTTGGTGAGTTCAGGAAAAGCCAGCACCTCGCTACCCAAGCAAGTGCTTCCAAACTGCTTCCTACCCCAAGAAAACCTTGGGCATATCATGAAATTACACACAGTGTGACGTCAGCTCTGGGGGAGGCCTTTTAATCCCTGGTAAGAAATCAGCTGGTGTGCCTCTTAGAAAAATACCTTGTAGGGCTAGCAGGTGCCATGGAAGTTAAGGTGGCTGGATCCCACATGGCTGACAGAGGGGTTCGAGTCCCAGAACCGATGGCTTGAGAAATATGCCAGGTGCGTGTGCGTGTGTGCCCAAAATCCCAAGAAGAGGATGGAGGAGAAGGGATTGTAGTTTGGTCAGTCCCCTGGAGGGTGATTTCTCCCTCCCCCCTCATCCTCTGTCTTTCTCTGCCTCTGGCAAGTGCATTTACCTTATAGAAAACTTAAAAAAGAAGAAAACAAGAAGAAAAAGAGGGCTAGCAGGTGGTGTGGTGGTTAAGGACTCTGGACTACCACGTAGCTGATCATGGTTTGAGTCCTAGACCTGGCGGCTTTCTTTCTTACTTTCACTCTCACTCTCTCACTCTGTCCTTTTGTGGTCAAATTAATTAATTCATTAATTTAAAAAATATAATTCTTCCCACGAACTGATGAATGGTTAGAAAAACTGTGGCACATATACTCAATGGAATACTATTCATCCATAAAAAACAACAAATCCCTGGCTTTTGAAAGGAAGTGGATGAATATGGAAGACTTACTGTTGAGTGAAGCAAGCCATGCTATGAAGGAGAGGCATTGTATGTCCCCACTTAATATATACCGAGTGTCTGCACTCTAAATGTGTATATATACATATATATACATATATATATATATATACACATATATATATATGTGTATATATATATATATATATTTGAAACCATTCTGCTTCTGTTGTTACAGAGTTTTAAAATTATACAAAATTATAAGACCTATTTTGAACATTATCTTTAAAATTCAGTATTTTGAGATTTTGAAAGTTGTTTGTAAACTGTCAAGAATTATGGAGTATGAGCTAAAATTTTTTGCTATGTAAAGTAAATGTTTGTGGAAAAATGTAAAAATAAATAAATGAAAAAAATATATATATAATTCTTGGGACCAGCAGTTAGTGTAATGGCTATGTCGCTGGACTCCCACGTAGTCAACCGCGGTTTGAGTCCCGGACCTAGCGGCTTAAACTCACACCGGGCGCGTGTGCGTGTGTGCCCAAGATCCCAAGAGGAGAATGGAGGAGAAGGGATTGCGGTGTGGCCATCCCCCCTGGGGGGTGGTTTATTGCTTTCTATCTCTCTGTTTGGTGAGCACACGCGCCTTATAGCAAAAACCTCTCAAAAAAAAAAAAATATATATATATATAATTCTTTGGAAAAAGAAAAAGAAAATGGCTTGTACAGGTGATCAGTGAAGACTAGAATAAGATCACTTCAGTAACTGTCTGGAATTTTCCTCTTCTGTCTGGCCACCCCACCTAATGAGAGGTGTTAGTTCTTCCTGTAAGAAGGTGATTATCGGCCTTGGAGTTCCAGTGGCTTGTTTATAAAATAAGCTTACGCACCCTGGGAAATGTCTTTAATGACATGAGAACTAGCCAGAGAGTTGGATGTAGGGTCTTTGCCAGGAGGCACTACAGGGAAGCCTCAATTAAACTTTCCGTTGGATTATTTGATGATAAGTAGTTGCACCTTTGGGATTTCATTATATTTGATAAATGGCTCGAGTTCAGAATTTAAAGCTACGTAGGCCTTAATGTAACGGTCCTGGAAACCATGAAGCACTCCATGACTGGTTACATAGCACTTAAACTACCCCAATGGAAGTCTTTATTTAGTTTTTTTTATGGAGAGGTTTTTGCTATAGGGCACATACACTCGCCAGAAAGACAGAAACAGAGAGATAGAAAGTGAGAAATCACCCCCCAGGGGGAATGACCACACCGCAATCCCTTCTGCTCGATTCTCCTCTCAGGATCTTGGGCACGCACACACACGCACCCAGCGTGAGTTTTAAGCCACCGGGTCCGGGACACGAACCGTGGTCGACTACATGGGAGTTCAGCGACATAGCCATTATGGCAACTGCTGATCCCCAGAAGTCTTTATTTTAAAGACAACTTTGGATGGTTTCCCCGCTAGGATGTAGGGCTGGCTCTCCCTCTGTATTCTCTAGGGAAGGATTTCTGACTGTGTGATTCCTTTCAGTGCCAATAGACTTCTCAGTACCAGGAGTAAAGGGTGACTGCCTTCCAAGGCGTCAATTGCTGTATTACCAATTCCTCTGCCACCTTCTCCATAGGCCCCTTGGGTCCCCCTGGCTGCTAGGTGACAGAGTGATGGCCTCCTATTTGGGTCCCCAGGCAATCTGAACACCTATCTGAAGATGTTCTCCATAGACATGGATTTTGCTTCTGCTGCTAAGCGATGTTTCTGTTTGTGTCTATGTATCTATGTGTCTATTTTTGTCATCATCTTTCTTCCAAATGTATGGGTACCCATGAGGTACCTTCATGCAAACAGTAAAAACTTTCATTCAAAATTTAATTCTCGGGCCGGCAGGTGGTGCGGTGGTTAAGGACGCTGGACTCCCACATGGCCGACTGCAGTTTGAGTCCTGGACCTGGCAGCTTGCTTTCTCACTTTCTCTCTCTCTCTGTCTTGCTCTCATTCTGTCCCTCTCTGGTCAAATTAAAATAAGTAAATGGATAAATAAAGTTGAATAAAATAATTCTTAAAAAAAAAATCAATTATCCTAATGACAACTATAGACCAGGAACAGTAGCAGCAGGGGGAGTAGAAGGTGGTAGATTAATGGAAACAAAGCTACAGAGAGATAAGAGATGCAGGTTTTAGAGGTATGAAGAACAGTACAGTAGGGCCAGCAGGTGGTATAGTGGTTACGGTGTTGGACTCCCACTTGGTCAACCATGGTTTGAATCCTGGACCCGGCAGCTTGAAAATCATGCTGGGCATTTGTGGATGTGTGCCCAAAATCCCAGAAGGAGAATGGAGGATAAGGGATTGTGGGATGGCCATTCGCTTGGAGTGGCGGGGTGATTTCTCACTTTCCTTCTCACTGTCTGTCTTTCTTCCTCTCTGGTGAGCACAATGACCCTATATCAAAACTAACTAACTGAATGAATAAAAATCAAGTCCAATAGAGTAAATATAGTTAACACCAATTTACTGTATATCCCAGAGTAACTCAAAAAGAGGATTCGAATGTCCCCAGCACTAAGCAGTGACAAATGGCTGAAATGATATTGGTTCATCGGGTGAGTCATGACACAATTTTGCAGAGAAAACCAGAAAAATATGTCATGATTTTCCCAACGATCTAATGCATTTGCTAATTTCCCCGTTTGATTTGATATAGATTATCGTCTTGTACTGACAACTCCATTGTACTCAATAAATATGTCTTTATTATATATGTGTGTGTGTGTGTGTGTGTGTGTGTGTGTGTGTATTATGTATGTGTGTGTGTGTGTAAAGAAATTTCAGTTCTTGGGACCGGCAGTTAGCGTAATGGCTATGTCGCTGGACTCCCACATAGTCGACCGCGGTTCGAGTCCCGGACCCGGTGGCTTAAACTCACGCCGGGCGCGTGTGCGTGTGTGCCCAAGATCCCGAGAGGAGAATGGAGGAGAAGGGATTGGGGCGTGGCCATCCTCCCTGGGGGGTGATTTCTCGCTTTCTGTCTCTCTCTGTCTGTCTGGCGAGTGCACACGCCCTATAGCAAAAACCTCTCCAAAAAAAAAAAAAAAGAAATTTCAATTCTTCCTAAGCCTTTGTTGAACCTGAAGGAAAGGTTAAATACCAATCACCTCCATCCTGACCCCAAGGCCAGGCCTACGACACACGTGATGAAGATGCCTCTCCGTAGCTGGACTCTCTCTCTTTCAGGAGCTTTATGACCCTCATGCCATTGCTACTTGGAACCCATGCCAACCCACCAACCCAAGCCCATTTTCTCCACCACTCTCCAGCTGTTGTGAGTCTTGATTCCCCCCATCTGGTGGGTTTAAAATTGGCTCATGTGTGGCTGGAACAGGCTGCTTCTCTCCAACTCCATGCCAACATCTGGGGCAAGTTACCCAAGAACCTGGTTTCAATTAGCCTACCTTCTGTCCGGAACACTGGTCTGACGGACTCTGGAGAACGCAGCGATCACCTTGAGGGCACCATGGTGGTGGTGGCCAGCGCGGGTGGCCTTGGTGAGGCATTCACGCTCTTCTTCACCTGGTTCTCTGTCTTTCTCAGCTCATGCTCTGGTATCTGTAGATGCCCAGCTTTGCTTGTGTGCATGTAGCCTTGGCTAGGATGCTTCTAGAACTTTCTTCCCGGGATGGGAGCTGGCCCGTGTACTGCCAGCCTGTCTGCCTTGGCCTGGGAGAGGCTAACCGGGCATGTGTTCCCCACGTTGGTTATGTCACGAGTGTCGTGCTCCTGGTGGAAGTCACTGTGGCCTGTCCCCTTAGCCCCGTGTCTGTCTACACCAGCCCTCACCCAGAGCGTTCTTAGGCATTTCCTGTGTGCTTCTCAGAGGAAGATGTTGGCCAGAAGTCAAAGGGAGGGGACTTTGTGCTTGGTTCTGCTGGGGCTTTGCTGGTGTGGCGGAGGGGTCGGCATCCTCAACGGCATGTGTGGCATTCACGTGGCCACCTCTGGCAGGTCACGTTGTTCTATGTGACTTTTTGGGAACATGGGCAATTCTTGGGTGAAACACAGGGGGTGCTATTTGTTTTTTTGTTTGTTTGGGTTTTAAAGAATCATTTTATTTTAACTTTAGTTATTTATTGACTTACTTTGAATTTAACCAGAGAGGGACAGAGCAAGAGAGAGAGAGGGAAAGTGAGAAAGCAAGCCACCAGGTCTGGGACTCAAACCACCGTCAGTCGTGTGGTGGGAATCCAGTGCCCCTAACCACCATGCCACCTACTGGCCCCAGGGGGTGCTATTTGAACAGCAGAGCAGGAAACGCAGTGTTACGTATTCTGTTAAAATGTATTGAAAAAGCCTCCATACTCCTATCATTTCCTGGCATAAAACCCTCCACTGAGGGCCAGCAGGTGGCGTGATGGTCAAGACGCTGGACTCCATATGCCGGCTACGGTTTGAGTTCCAGATCCAGGGACGTGTGCGTGTGTGCCCAAAATCCTGAGAGGAGAACGGAGGAGAAGGGATGGCAGCGTGTTCATCCCCTCTGAGGGGTGACTTCTCACTTTCTCTCTGTCTCTCTGTGTCTCCAGTGACCGCACGTGCCCTGTTGCAAAAATCTCTCTTTAGAAAACAAACAAAAAAACACCACTGGTTTCTCATCCCAACTTAGATCATCCTGTGAGGCCTTTTGTTCTCACTAGAGAATGCATGGGCTTGCCAGAGAGAGACAGAGAGACAGAGGGAATGGAGAAAGCACCCTCCATGGGGAATCCCTTCTCCATCTCTCCCTCTTTTTGGGATTTTAGACACACACGCACATGTGCCCAGCATGTTTCCCCAGCTGCTGGGTCTGGGAGTTGAACCATGAGGTTGGCTACATGAAATCCATCTGCTTTAACCACCAGGCCACAGAGTCAGCTGTTTCCAAGGCCGTTCAGGACCCACTGTCACCACCTTTGCTGAAAGCCCCTGAACGTTGTTCTCAGGTCGCACCGTGCCCCAGAACTGCAGAGGTGGCAGGGGTTATAGGATGGCTCCGGGTTCCATGGGCTCTCGGTATGTCTTCTTCCCTGTGTGTGTCTTCACAAGTTCAGTTCTCTGAAGATCTTCTCTAATGTTGGTGGTCCGGCTGTGGCTGCTACAAATTTCTATTTCCAGTTGTACTATAGTCCCTCAAAACTATCCTTATTGGGGAACCAGCAGTTGGGATAATGGCTATGTCGCTGGATTCCCATGTAATGGACCGCGGTTCGAGTCCCAGACCCGGTGGCTTAAACTCATGCTGGGTGCGTGTGCGTGCGTGTCCAAGATCCCCAGAGGAGAATGGAGAATGGATTGCGGTGTGGCCATTGCCCCTGGGGGGTGATTTCTCGCTTTCTGTCTCTCTGTCTCTCCAGTGAGTGCACACACCCTGTAGCAAAAATCTCTCTTAAAAAAAAAATACACACATGCACACACACACACAAAATACTCAAAAACTATCCCTATGTATATGCCTCAAGTGCCTGGGGTTCAAGCCTCAAAGCCCTGTCTGACCTCTTCTTGTCTTGGCAACGTGGCGATGGCATGACTGCTGGGTGGCCCGTGGGCACCCCTGGCTGTAAGAGCCCCAAGTTCCTCTGTGGACCTCCCTGGCTGGGCTGACACTGCAGCTGTCCCGTCCCATCCCAGCACCACACCGTGGCCATCACCGCTCTGAGGACCGAGCGAGTGCTGTTTGCCCCTGAACCATCTGGGAAGCCCCTCCGTGTCACCTCTGTCCCCTTAGGTGCCGGCATGAGCAGTGCCCTGGCACGCGATCATCTTAATGAAATTGTATAGTCTCTGATACGATTGAGAAACGAACCTGTATGTTCTTCCCAACTGCTAAAAAAAAAATGGGAGTGGGAACCAGCAGGTGGCCTGGTGGTTAAGGCTCTGGATTCCCATGTAAGCAATTGCAGTTCAAGTCCTGGCCCTGGTGACTGGGAAATCACGTGAGGCATGTGTACGTGCGTGCCCAAAATCCCAAGAGGAGAATGGAGGAGAAAGGATTGCAGAGTGGCCGTCCCCTCTGGGGGATGATTTCTTACTCTCCCTCTCACTGTCTCTGTCTCTCTCTCCAATGAGTGTATGCACCCTGTGGCAAAAGAAAACCTCTTAAAAAAAAAAAAAAAAAGAAAGGGTTGGGGCCAGCAGGTGGCGTGGGGGTTAAGACGTAGGATTCTCACAGGCCTACAGCAGTTTGAGTCCTGGACTCTTGTCTGAACCTGGTCACTTGAAAATCACGTGGGACACATGTGCATGCGTGCCCCAAATCCTGAGAGAAGAATGGAGGAGAAGGGATTGCACCGTGGCCATCCCCCCCTGGGGGTGGGGTGATTTCTCACTTTCCCTCTTCTCTCTCTGTCTCTGTCTCTGTCTCTCTCCAGCACAGCAAATGCCCTATGGCAAAAACTTTAAAAAAAAAAAAAAAGTGGGGGAGGGGGTGGGAGTTTCAAGCCCTGCTGTAAAATCTTTTTTTTTTTTTTTTGAGAGGTTTTTGCTATAGGGCGCGTGCGCTCGCCAGATAGACAGAGAGAGACAGAGAGACAGAAAGCGAGAAATCACCCCCCAGAGGGGATGGCCACGCCACAATCCCTTCTCCTCCATTCTACTCTCGGGATCTTGGGCACATACTCACACGCGCCACCGGGTCCGGGACTCGAACCTCGGTCGACTACGTGGGAGTCCAGCGACATAGCCATTACGCTAGCTGCTCGTCCCCCCTGCTGTAAAATCTCTTGCTGTCTCTCAGAAGGGCTTTGGGAAGACGATGAAATGCATTATGCATTGCTAACCATGGAGCAGTAGGCCTGTGTGTTTTGCTGCAAAGGAAAGACAGTTCATTTCTTGGGCAGATCAGACTGTCTAAGGATGGGTCGCCATTTGCCATGGCCCGGAAGTTGGTGGTGGATTTTCCCCGCAAGGAGGGAGGGGAATGACGTGCCCCTGGGATGGGGGGCAAAGCCACTGAGTGTATCCAGCCACACCCCAGGCTCCTGGTTCCTCCTGGGTCCAGGTGGAACTTCCCGGGCTCCCCTTGTAGGATTCTTCCAGAAGTTGCCTGACCAGTTTGACAGCTTCCTTTGCTGGTTGGACCCCCATAATCTGTGGGTGGCTCTGTCCTCCACCCAGCTGCAGAACTGCAGGAAGCCCAGGAGGTAGCCCCTGTGGCTGTCCCTGAGACCAGAAGGAGACCCCTTTCTGGAATGTTTTGCCTGATTCAGTCAGGGCTGGACAAAGACCCCTCTGTGTCCTCCAAGGCTGAAATGTGATCCTGGGAGAAGGTTAGGGCTGGTCAGAGGGGGGGTGCCAGGGGACAATGGCCTTTCTTTGCCTTGGCTCCCAGGGTGAAGTACAGGGGCCTTATGAGTAAGGAGAATGTTTTTGCCTCTTCCCAACGGCGAGCGTTTTCTGAAATCAAATCCCTTTTGACTTTTTTGTTTTTCCCCCCTTTGAAAATATGTAATGACAGTACTTTCTAATGTTGTAGCCTTGTCTGGGTCTCAAACAATTTTCTTTTTAGAAGGCCTTGTGTGTTTTTGTATTTAGTTATTTATGTATTTATTTTTTAAAAATTACTTTATAATTTTACTCATTTATTAATTTATTTTAATTTGACCAGAGAAGAATAGAGCGAGTGAGAGAAGGAAAGTGAGAAAGCAAGCTATCAGGCCCAGGACTCGAACCACGGTCAGCCATGTGGGAGTCCAGTACCTTTAATGACCATGCCACCTGCCGGCCCCCCTTTTATTGTATTTATTGAGAGAAAGAGAGAGAAGCACCCTCAATAAGGTCTCATACCGCAGTCACCCCTCTCCTAGTGTCTAGGCCAGCCAGGATCATGGGCACATACACGTCCATGTACAGGTAGACCAGGGAACCAAACCCACTCCCTCCCTTCCTCCCTTCCTCCCTTCCTCCCTTCCCTTCCCTTCCGTTCCATTCCCTTCCCTTCCCTTCAAAATCTGCATTTCCTTCTATTTCATTCTCCTCTTAGAATTTTGGACATGTTAGCACACGCATGTATCTGGCGTATTTTCCAAGCCACCAGGTCTGGGACTTGAACCATGGAGTCCGCCATGTGCGATCTAGCCAACTTAAACACCACGTCACAGGTGGTCCCACTACACCTTTTTATATGGATCCAGCATCATCTCTTGTACTTATTTAATTCATTTGTTTTTTAGTATTGGGTGCATGTGCTCGCCAGAGATAGACCAAGACAAGGGACCAGCAGATGGCGTAATGGCTAACTCGCTGGACTCCCATGTAGTCGTCTGAGGTTCGAGTCCCGGACCTGGTTGCTTAAACTCACACCGGGCGTCTGTGTGTGCGTGCCCAAGATCCCGAGAGGAGAATGGAAGAGAAGGGATTGTGGTGTGGCCATCCCCCCCTGGGGGGTGATTTCTCACTTTCTGTCTCTCTGTCTCTCTCTGTCTTTCTGGCGAGCGCACGCACCCTATAGCAAAAACCTCTCCAAAAAAAAAATAGAATAAGGTAAACTATCTTTATCATATCTAATGGGGAGCCAAAGTATCTCAGAGTTTCTGTTCCTACAGGGCAGTGCTTTATTTTATTTTATTATTATTATTTTTAAAGTTTTGTTATAGGGTATATATGCTTACCATAGAGAGAGACAGAGAAAGAGAGAAAGTGAGAAATTACCCCCCGGGGGGATGGCCAGATCACAGTCCCTTCTCCTCCATTCTCCTCTCGGCATCTTGGGCATGCATGCACACACGCCCAGCATGACTTCCAAGGTGCTAGATCCGGGACTCGAGCCATGCAGTCAGCCATGTGGGATCCAGCACCTTAACTTCCATGCCACCTGCTGGCTCTACATTCACGTCACCCTTGTAATGAAACAGGCTAGAGTTTATTGGCATAGTTTTTAGCGAGAAATAAAACAGAAAAAGCAAGCACTTTTAGCATATTTTTGTGTATATCAAAAAGCTCTTTATGTTATTTTAACTGAGCGTATTTGTAAGCATCTCGCGGGCCACGGTGTTAAGCAAACCACAAACATTTGCCTCTCCGGTCGATGGCATTAAATTGGAAATCAAGAAGTATATCCCCAATTCTTCAAAACATTACAAATAACATTGCTCTCCGACCCAGGCATTCCGCTCCCGCTATTATATACCTAAGAGAATTGGAAACATATGTCTATGCAAGAGCTTGGACGGGAATGATTTGAGAAGAATTACTTGTAAGAGTTCCCCAGTGGAAACCACCCTAAAGCCCGTCCGTTGATGAATGCACACAGAGCTTCTGTCGTGCAGAGGAAGTTCTGTCATGGACGACAACGTGGAAGGACCGTAGACCATCATGCTCAGTGAGAAACTGATAGACACCCCAGAGCATAGGAGTCCATCTGATGGGCTGCCCATGGACTCTACAGAGACCCCATGTAGGTTAGTGGTTCCCTACGCCGGGCGGGGAGGTTGGACTGGGGAGTAATTGTTTATAATATGGTGCTGCTTTTTTGTTTTTTAAGACTTATTTCATGCATCATCATTATTATTTTTTTAATTTGAACAACAGAGAGAGAGAGAGAAAGCATGCCACCAAGCCCAGGACTTGAACCGTGGTCAGCCATGTGGGAGTCCAGCACCTTAACCACTATACCACATGTAAAATTAGCTCATGGGGATGGTTGCATGACTTTGGGAATATACTAAAAAGTACTAAACTGTACACTATAAAAGAGTGCATGGGGGCCGGTAGGTGGCGTAGGGGTTAAGGAGCTGGTCTCCCACATGGTCAACTGAAGTTCAAGTCCTGGACCAGGTGGTTTGAAATTCACACCAGGTATGTGTGTGCATGCACATGCATGCCCAAAATCGTGAGAGGAGGTTGAAAGAGAAGGAAATGCAGCATGGCCATGCCTTCTAAGGGGTGATTTCTCACTTTCCCTTTTTCTTGTCACTCTTAACTCTGGTGAGTGCATATGCCCTATGGCAAAACAAAAAACAAATAAATTAAAAAATAAAATAAAGAGTGCATGGTGGTTAAGGTGCTGGATCCCATATGGCCAACTGTAGAGTTTGAGTCCTGGACCCAGAGACTTGAGGACCATGCTTGAGAGCGTATGTGTGCATTCCCTGGATCCCTAGAGGAGAATGGAGAAGGGATTGCAACATGGCCATCCCCCCGGGGCACAGTTTCATTTCCTTCTCTCTGTCTCTCTCTCTCTCTGTGTCTCTCTCTCGTGAGCACATATACCCCATAGCAAAAACAAAACCAAAAGAACTTAATGGCATATGAATTATATCTCAATAAAAAATAGCTAGGGGGCTGACCCTGTGGCTTGTTGGTTAAAAGAACTGGACCCCTCATGGCTGACTATGTAGTTTGAATCCCAACCCTGGAGGTCTGAAGACCATGCCAGGCACGTGTGCATATATGCCCCAGTTCCCAACAGGATGAAGAAATGGAGAAGAGATTGAGGTGTGAGCGCCCTCTGCTGGTGGGTATTTCTCCCTCTCCCTCTCTCTGTCTCTGTCAAGTGCATAAGCAATAAAAAGAAAAATGTAGATAGGAAATAGAATAGCAAATAGGATTAAAATAGCTTTTTATTCTAAGTGGTGGGGTCAGGGCTAACCAAATTACTGTTCTTTCCTCTTTTCTGTGTTTCAGTATTTTTACAGTGAATGTTTTGGGGGAAAGGCAGGGAAGGCAAAGACACGGAAAGAGAAAGGAGGTATTTTTTTTTAAACTTTATTTATTTATTTATTTATTTTAATTTGACCGGAGAGGAACAGAGAGAAAGAGAGAAAGTGAGAAAGCAAGCTGCCAAGTCCGGGACTCGAACCGTGGTCGACCATGTAGGAGTCCAGTGTCCTTAGCCACCTGCCAGCCCCGAGAGGGAGGTATTTTTGAACAGTCTGGTCATGCCACGATCCCTTTTCTCCAGTCCTCCAGACCACCAGATCTTGGGCAGTAAAGGTGCCTGGCGTGTTTCAGGCTGCCTGGGGGTAGAAATTCAACTGTGGTCACCAGGTAAGGTCTGGGCTTCTCTTTTCTTTTTTAGGTTTTTGCCATAGGGTATATGTGCTCTCTCCAAAGAGAAAGACAGAGAGAGGGAAAGTGAGAAATCACCCCCCAGGGGGATGGCCACGCCGCAATCCCTTCTCCTCCATTCTCCTCTCGGGATCTTGGACACGCACGCACACGTGCCCGGAGTGAGTTTAAGCCACCGGGTCCGAGACTCAAACCATGATTGACTACATGGGAGTCCAGTGACATAGCCATTATGCCATCTGCTGGTCCCTAGAGCCTTCTTTTTTTAATTGATTCTTTTACAGATAGTTTTTGCCTTAGAATGCATGCACTCGCTGGAGAGAGACAGAGACAGTGAGAGGGAAAGTGAGTAATCAACCCCCAGGAGGGATAGCCATGCTGCAGTCCCTTCTCCTCCATTATTCTCTCGGGATTTTAGGCATGCACACGCGCCCGGCATGACTTTCGACTGTGGTCCGCTATATGGGAGTCCAGTGATGTGACCTCTACGCCCCCTGCTGGCCCCAGAGCGACCCTCGACTCTCAGGCAGGACAACGCGTTAGTCAGGAGTAGCAATGATACTGCATTGTCCTGGGGCCTTCCAGGTCCTCTCTGCTGTGTGTGAAGACCCTGGGGAGAGTCGTCTGTGGTCAGAGAAGCTCAGATGATGAAGGAGGAGAGTTAGCCATACTGAAATCACGTCTAGAAGTATAATCCCCACTGCTGTGACAGGGACAGTTCCACGGCTGGCGTTATCAGAGGAATGCCAGCTATCTGGGCCTGAATCCATTTGGTAGATGTGCCAGACGAGACCCAGACATGGAAACTGAAAAAAAAAAAAAAAAGTCCAGGAATCTCGTCACCTCGTCTCAAGAGCAATTGATTCTCCACATCAGCATCTAGCTTTGCTTTTGCTTTGGGAAATTGGCTCTGCCACCTTCGGGTTCGATTCCCTCATGAGCCAGTGCCTCAGGTTTGTGCCTGCCTGTTCCCGAATCCCTGACGCAGCCGTGAAGGCTGTCTCTGGCCTATGTCCGACCTTGCCCGGAGCAGTGCAGGGGTCAGGAAATGGCTGTCTGCATTCTTGGGGTCTGATGATTTCTTTTTTCTTTTTTGGAGAGGTTTTACTGTAGGGTGCGTGTGCTCACCAGAGAGAGAGACAGAAAGCAAGAAATCACCCCCCCAGGGGGGATTACCATGCCACAGTCCCTTCTCCTCTCGGGATCTTGGGCACGCATGCACATGTGCCCGGCGTGAGTTTAAGCCACCGGGTCCGGGACTCGAACCGCGGTCGACTACATGGGAGTCCAGCGACATAGCCATTACACTAACTGCTGGTCCCAGGGTCTGATGATTTTGAATAGAAGGTTCTATGTTGGGAAGGTTGGAATTAATCTTTATTTCTTTTTTATAATTTTCTTTTTTTAAATGAATTATCTTATTTAACTTTATTCATTAATTGATTTTTTTTTTAATTTGACCGGTTAGGGACAGAGTGGGAGGGGGAGTGAGAAAGTAAGCCCTCAGGTCCAGGACTTGAACCACAGTTAGCCATGTGAGAGTCCGGCGCCTTTAATCACCATGCCACCTGCCGGCCCTTCTTTATTTCTTCTTTAAAAGAAATATTTATTTATTATCATTATTTTTATTTTTAATTTGACCAGAGAGAGAGAAGGAAAGTGAGAAAGCAAGCTGCCAGGTCCAGGACTCGAACTGCAGTCAGCCATGGGGACTTGCAGAACCTCAACCGTTACACCACCTGCCAGTCCCAGTCTTTGTTTTGTGATACCAAACTGGCTTGCAGAATATCAGTGGAACCATGTAATGGAGTATGGGAGTTCTCTGCCTGGAACAGTTGGTTTTTTTGCAGGAAAGAAAGTAACTTGTCAGGGCCAGCAGGTGGTGTAATGGCTAAGGTGCTGGACTCCCACAGGGTCGACCGTGGCTTGAGTCCTGGACCTAGTAGTGCAAAAATTGCACTGGGCCTGTGTGCGTGCGTGCCCAAAGTCCTGAGAGGAGAAGGGATTGTGGCATGGCCATCCTCCTGGGGGGTGATTTCTTACTTTCTCTCTCACTGTCTCGTTCTCTCTCCATCTCTGGCAAGTGCATATGCCCTATGGGTAAAACCTAAAAAAAAAAAAAAAAGAAAAAGAAAGAGAGAGAAAGGAAAAGATAAAAAAGATAAAAAAGTCACAGCTAACCCGCACTTCCTCATGGTATCATTATTCAAGCAGTGATAATCTAGACCTATCTCAGAGAAACTCTGGACTGATTTAAACATATTTACAAATGGGGTTAAGGAAAATAATATGGATGTCATTAAGAAACAGTGTCCGGGGACCAGCCGATGGCATAGCGCTTACATCACTGGACTACTCCCCGGGCTAACCACAGTTCAAGTACCAGATCCAGTGGCTTGAAAATCGCATTAGGCATGTGTGCATGCCCAGGAGCCCAGGAGGAGAAGGGACTGTGATGTGGCTGTCCCCCCTGCCGGTGATTTCTCACTTTCCCTCTGACAGTTCTGTCTCTGTCTCTGTCTCTGTCTCTCTCTCTGGCAAGTACACATGCCCTTAGGCAAAAGTACTTAAAAAAAAGAATAAAACAATATTGAAGCAGGCAGGTGGCATGGCACATGGCCAACCGCAGTTGGGGTCCTGGACCCAGTGGCATGAAAATCATGCTGGGCATATGTGCATGCATGCCCAAAATCCTGAGAGGAGGCTGGAAGAGAAGGGACTGTAGCATGGCCATCCTCCCTGGGAGGTGTTTTCTCATTTTTCCTTTCACTCTCTCTCTCTGGCAAGCACATACTCCCTATAACAAAGCTAAAAAGAAATTTAAAAACAGGGGAACCAGCAGTTAGCGTAATGGCTATGTCGCTGGACTCCCACGTAGTCGACCGCGGTTCGCGTCTCGGACCCGGTGGCTTACAACTCACGCCGGGTGCGTGTGCGTGCATGCCCAAGATCCCGAGAGGAGAATGGAGGAGAAGGGATTGCGGCGTGACCATCCCTCCTGGGGGGTGATTTCTTGCTTTCTGTCTCTCTGTCTCTCTCTGTCTGTCTGGCGAGCGCACGCGCCCTATAGCGAAAAACCTCTCCCCCCCCCCAAAAAAAAAAAGAAAAGAAATTTAAAAACAAAATGCCAGCCTCCTATGTGAGTGTGGGCTGGGCACATGAATCTAGAACATTCCGTGGTTTCCGTTACTGGAGTAAATGTAGGGTCAACCCAGCAGAGCCGTGAAGATATGGCTAAAAAATAAACACGCAACTCCACGCTCCAGAAGAGAGTCTTGATGAACAGATCCCTTTTAGAGCGATCGCCCTGCCTTGTCTCCACATTTTGTTTGTTTACTGGGGTGTTTATGTTAGACCGAGATTGAGAATGAGTTATGGAAAAACACAGCCCTTCTCGGTGCCTGTCTGCTGAGCATTGGTGGGAATGTTTGCAGTGCGTGTGTGAGGTATGTGTACCGTGAACGGGGACGAGGCAGGAAATGCCCCTCCGGCTTTATTCACGGAGCAGATGAAATGCAGGTTGACATCGATGTTTTTTACCGGTGATTCATCAATACCCTTCAAGTGGAGAACAAAATCAACTAAAAGCTTTTATTTATTTTTTTTTATTGAGACATTTTTGCTATAGGGCATGTGTGTTCACCAAGAGAGAGAGAAATCATCCCCCAGGGCGACGGCCACACCACAATCTCTTCTCCTCTAGTCTCTTCTCGGGATTTTGGGCAGGCACACACATGCACCCAGCATGAGTTTTAAACCACTGGATCTGGGACTCGAACCCAGTCAACTATATAGAAATCCAGTGACATAACCATTGCACCATCTGCTGCCCCACCAAAAGCTTTTGTATTGTAATTTTGCTCCTAAGAACCCACCCCCAGTCCATTTTAGGAAATAGTTAATTTGCAGAAAACAAAATTTGTTGGAAACGTCAGTGTGTTGGGACCAGCAGTTGGCATAATGGCTATGTCGCTGGACTCCCATGTAGTCAACTGCGGTTTGAGTCCTGGATCCGGTGGCTTAAATTCACGCCGGGTGCTTGTGCGTGTGCGCCCAAGGTCCCGAGAGGAGAATGAAGGAGAAGGGATTGCAGCGTGGCCATTCCCCCTGGGGGTGATTTCTCGCTTTCTGTCTCTCTGTCTCTCTCTGTCTTTCTGTTGAGCACACGCACCCTATAACAAAAACCTCTCCAAAGGAAAAAAAAAAAAAGAAAGAAAGAAAAGAAAAGAAAAAAAAAGCCTTGTTGGTTATCACCTTCTGTGGAATGCTTGGGTAATCTCTGAGGGCTGAAGGATCATTTTCCCAGGATCTTTTGGCCTTGACTTAGCTATCTCTGCAGGATCTTTTCCTAGGGAATGTCCTTGATTATATACTGGGATTCCTGGGTTTTTCGTGTTTTTCACTTTTCTGAGGTCGTGAACCCCTTCGGGAACTCCACGAAAGCTATAAACCTTCTTGCGAGAGCAGCCCCCGTGCCCACAACCTTTGCACAGTTGCAAGGGTTAAAGACATCTGTGTGAGAGCTTTGTTCGCTTGTGTTTTCATAGGAAACTCCCTGGGCTTTGGACAGTAGTTGGCAGACTGTCCCTGACTTCCCTGGAATGTGTCAGGCACAGGCCTGGCTAGGAGCCTGTCTCCCAAGCTCC
>JAKSZU010000028.1:20908347-21056486 GCA_026018925.1 Tupaia tana | reverse complement strand
CATGATCAGGAATCCATCATTAAATGCAATAGACCTTAAGCCACCTTTGTGTGTGAGGAGAAGGGATTGAGCCCTACAGCAAAAAACTCAAAAAAAATACGTAAGGACAACCCAAGATTTGAGGTCCAGTGCAGGCATGTGCCACACACGCATGCATGTGTGTGCAAGCGTGTGCCACACACGTGTGCATGCATGTGCATGCCACACACATGCTGGAGGGTCATGGGAGTTGGATCCCATGAATCCTGCATTTATATCCTAGTTTGGTAACCTAGTAACTAGTAACCGATTATTGCTTAACTTAGTAACTGATTACCGAGCCTCTGCGTCCCCATCTGGAAAACGGGAGGATCGAGCGTGCAGAGGCACACTTGTAGCAGAGGCACACCCCAAAAAGACCAGTGTCCTTTCTGCTGCTTTTTAATTAATTTATTTATTTACTTCAAGGAATTAGGTACACATGTGGAATTAATGGTTTAGAACTTTTTTTTTTTTGGAGAGTTTTTTGCTATAGGGCGCGTGCGCTCGCCAGACAGACAGAAAGCGAGAAATTACCCCCAGGGGGGATGGCCACACCGCAATCCCTTCTCCTCCGTTCTCCTCTCGGGATCTTGGGCACACATGCACACACGCCTGGCGTGAGTTTAAGCCACCAGGTTCGAGACTCGAACTGTTGTCGACTACGTGGGAGTCCAGCGACATAGCCATTACGCTCACTGCTGGTCCCATGGTTTAGAACTTTTAAAAATAAGTTCTGTCGGGAACCAGCAGTTAGCGTAATGGCTATGTCGCTGGACTCCCACGTAGTCGACCGCGGTTCGCGTCTCGGACCCGGTGGCTTACAACTCACGCCGGGCGCATGTGCGTGTGTGCCCAAGATCCCGAAAGGAGAATGGAGGAAAAGGGATTGCGGCGTGACCATCCCCCCTGGGGGGTGATTTCTCGCTTTCTGTCTCTATGTCTCTCTCTGTCTGTCTGGCGAACGCACGCGCCCTATAGCGAAAAACCTCTCCAAAAAAAAAAAAAAAAAAAAAATAAGTTCTGTTAGGACTCGTGCAGAATTCTAAATCGTGGAAGGCTGACGCCACCAGAAATACTGCTCAAGGGTCTAAAGCGCCCCAGGCTCCGTGTAAGAGAACCCCAGTTAGTGGAACCAGCAGTTAGCGTAATGGCTATGTCGCTGGACTCCCACGTAGTCGGCCGCGGTTTGTGTCCTGGACCCGGTGGGTTAAAACTCACGCCGGGCGTGTGTGCCCAAGATCCCGAGAGGAGAATGGAGGAGAAGGGATTGCGGCGTGACCATCCCCCCTGGGAGGTAATTTCTCGCTTTCTGTCTCTCTGTCTCTGTCTTTCTGGCGAGTGCACGCACCCTATAGCAAAAACCTCTCCAAAAAAAAAAAAGGAAAAATAAAAAAAGAGAGAACCCCAGTTAGATAGGAAGGTCCCTCGGGTGCCACAGCGCTGAGGTCGGCAGAGCCTCAGTGACAGGCTCCGGTTTTTCTTACATCAATACACAGAAAACTGGTTTTTCCTCATTACTCGACAAGCCCCAACATGGGGATTTGGTGGGGTTTCAGGTGGGTGCCTTCTGTGGCCAGAGCTGGTGGGGAACCTCCCGTGCCCTGGGGTCCTCCCTCTCTGGACTGCGACTGCGGTTTCTTTCCACAAAGCATTGTATAGTGGTGCGCTTTGTTCTCCATGGACGCTCCAAGGCTTAATTACCATCTCTTTCCCTCTGCAGCTCTGACTTTGCAACAACCTGGCTTTTCCGCCAGAAGCATTTCCACCCCGTGGCTCGTAAACTCGCAAAGTTTTCTTGCTCCGTTATCAGAGACCATTTTTTTTTTTAATGTGTTTTCCCTTCCTCGGTTTTATGACCAGCCTGGTCCCGATCGGAATCCATCGTTAAATGCAGTAGACCTTAATCCACCTCTGTGCATGGGCATTTCTTGTAAATAAACAGGTCCTTTGTTTTCTAGTTAAAAAAAAAAATCCTCTGTGCCTTGGAAGAATTAAAATGCCATTATTGGAAAGCTGTGGGCTTCAAGGTTTCCTTTGCATCGCGTGTTAGCTAATTAGAGTGGAAAGCCGGTACAGCCCGCTCCGGGTGCCGGGTGCCGGGTGCCGGGTGCGCGCCCGGTGCAGCTGAGGCCAGGGGAAGTTCCGTGAGGTCTGCTATTTCAGCAGCCCAGCTCGGGGCTGCTCAGGACAGCCGGCTCTGCACATCTGGGCTGGGGATGTCTCCCAGCCCCCATCTCTAGGCAACTTCTCCAGGGTGTGCATTTATTGTTTCTAACTGATTCACGACCCAGAGAGGCTGCAGCCTGGACCGGGCGTGCCCTGTGGGGTGTGCATTTGTGCACACGTGAGAACCTGCGTGCATGCATGCGTGTGCTGCTCCTACACGCCATCCGGCTGTGTAGCAGTTTTCCACCCTTCTGGGTGGACTTTTCATAGCAAGCTTTAAAATGTTTTGAAACAAAACCCCAAATAGTGGGGCCGGCAGGTGGCGTGATGGTTGAGGCGCTGGACTCCCACATTGGCCAACTGTGGTTTGAGTCCTGGACCTGGTGGTTTGCTGTCTCACTTTCTCTTTCTCTCTCTGTCTCTCCCTGGTCAAATTAATAGTAACAGCAAATGGAACTAAGCAAATAATTTTTTAAATAAAATAAAAACAGAATAGTGACCTTGACAGCACCAAGAACCCAGACTATGTCCTTTATCATTGTTTTTTTCCCCATTCATCTGCATTGCTGGATTATGAATGCCAAGTATATATATCTGGTCCCGCGTAGTCATTATTTTTAAAGTTTATATATTTGGGGCTTGGGACCAGCAGTTGGCGTAATGGCTATGTCGCTGGACTCCCATGTAGTCGACTGTGGTTCAAATCCTGGACCCGGTGGCTTAAACTCACGCCGGGCGCGTGTGCGTGCGTGCCCAAGATCCCGAGAGGAGAATGGAGGAGAAGGGATTGCAGCGTGGCCATCCCCTCTGGGGGGTGATTTCTCGCTTTCTGTCTCTCTGTTTCCCTGTCTTTCTGGTGAGTGCATGTGCCCTATAGCAAAATCCTCTCCACCCCCCCAAAGAAAAAAAAGAGAGAGAGAGAAAAACCATGTTGTATGTGATAAAGGTATACAATAATAGAATGTAAATCACGAAAGAATAATTGAATTTAAAAAAAGAATATATATGGCCAGCTGGTGTCATGATGGTTAGAGTAGCTGAATTCCACATGGCCAACTGTGGGGCCCAAGTCTTAGACCTAGTGGCTTGAAAAAAAGGAAAAAGAAATACACAGACACACACACACACACACACACACACACACACACAGATACATATACATATATTGGGTCGTCAGAAAAGTCATGACACATTTTTGCAGAGAAAAACAGAAAAATACTTCCTGACTTTCCTGACCTAATACGTACGTGAACCCGTATGTGTGTGTACATATATGTGCATATGTATATGTGTTTATGCATACATGTAAAATAACTAAAAAGCATCGTATAGATCAATCCCATATGGGCTCTAGCCCCAGCCTATGGTCCGCATTGTCCCAACCTGCCCCTTGGTGTGTGACACCAACCGTGTAGAACCGCGGGCGAGGCCAGGGCCTCACATGTTGAAGAGCGTGTGTTTTGTGTCTCCACTGCAGGAATCGCTTACTTAGGAGGCGTGTGCAGCGCTAAGAGGAAGTGTGTGCTTGCCGAAGACAACGGGCTCAACCTGGCCTTCACCATCGCTCACGAGCTGGGTCACAAGTGAGTGTCGGACGCTGCTGTCCCGCCTCTGGGAATTCCTTCCAGAGTGCCTCCTGCCCCCTCGGATTCTCTAACTCATACAGCGGTGCCGGGCGACAGCTTTGCTTCTTCCGTGTAAAGGACCTTGGCGGGGGTAGTAGGCAGTGTAGTGGTTAAGGCACAGGGCTTCCACGTGGCCGATCATGGATCTAATCCTGGACAGAGTGGCTGGAGACTCCTGTCAGATACATGTGTGTGTCTTTCTCTCTCTGTCTCTCCTCGGGGAGTGTATGCACCCTATGGCCAAAGGAAAAAAAAAAAGAGAGAGCAAAAGAGAGAGGAAGAAAGGAAGGGAGGAAGAGGAAGGAATGAAGAAAAGAAAGAAAAAGAGAAGGAAAGAAGGGGGAAGAAAGAAGGAAGAGAGAGAAGGAGGAAAGAGGGGAAGAAAGAAAAATTAAAAAGAAAAGAAAGGAGGAAGGAAGGAAGAAAAAATGGATGAATGAGAGAGAGAAAGAAGAGAGAGAAATGGAAAGGAAGAGAGGAAGGGAAGAGACGGGAAGGAGGGGGGGAAGGCAGGATGGAAGGAAGGAAGAGGCCGCAGAGTTAGGAAGTCTTCAGCCCAAGGAGGGGTCCTCATGACCCTGGTGTACTTCCAAGAGCCGTTACCAGCTGTTGTTTGTGTGATCGAATCTGTGAAATGGCCCCTGGAGAGAGAGACAGCCCAGCTGGGCCAGCCTCCCAAGGTCTCTCCCCTCCAGATGCCAGAGAAGGTCCCTTGCGTTGGAGGTCGGTGTCCAAAGTACCTATTGGTATTTGGCTTCAAAGAGAAAGAGGAAATGCTAAAAGTGACTGTTCCCCTCAGGCCTGTGCTTTTGAGATTCAGCCCTGATGAGTCATAGGAAGGACTGTCCCTCGAGGAGGAGGGGACACTCAGGGCCACGCTGACTGCCCGTGGGCAAAAGCAAAAATTAAATAAGTAATACCTGAGCCAGCAGGTAGCGTGGAGGTTAAGGTGCTGGAACCCACACAGCCTACGGCGTGGTTTGAATCTTGGACCTGGTGGCTTGAAAAACACGTAGGACGCGTGTGTGTGTGTGTGTGTGTGTGTGTGTGTGCATGTGTGCCCAAATTCCCAAGAGGAGAACGGAGGAGAAGGGATTGCGGCGTGGCCATCCCCTCTGGGGGGTGATTTCTCATTTTCTCTCTCTGTCTTTGTCTCTCTCTCTGGTGAGCACACGTGCCTTCTAGCAAATTAAAAATAAATAAATAAATAAGCTGACCTGGAGGATGCAGGGTGGGGGCCCGGCCTTTTGGGCATGCCGGTAACCATGAGCACAGAGCTTGGGCGGTGGCTGCCCTGGCCTGGGAGGTCTACACTGGCTGCTCTGTGTGGCACGGATCTGGGCCGGTCTTATTAGGGGGTAGTGGAGAGAGGATTCCTGCTGAGGTCAAAAGCGTTCAGAGATTCTGGCTGCAAGGAAAGTATGCTTTCGTTCTAAGGGGATTCAGGGTGATTGAGGTCACACAGGCCTTGGAAAGGGGGTCTCCCCCAGGAAAGGCCTTCCTTGCCCTGAGAAAGAGCCAGGTTCCTTGGGTCTGGTTCTCGGGCATTTTGTTTTCGTTGTTGTTTTGAGAGATTTTTGCTTTTGGGCGTGTGTACTCACCGGAGAGACAGAGACAGACAGAAAGCAAGAAGTCACCCCTCAGGAGGGTTGGTCACACTTCAATCCCTTCTTCATTCTCCTCTTGGGATTTTGGATACGCATGCACACACACCTGGCATGAGTTTCAAGCCTTTAGGTCTGGGGCTCGAACCACGGTCAGTCATGCAATATAACCATTATGCCATTTGCTGGTCCCCTCTAGAACATTTTTTTTTTTTTAAAGAGATTTTTGATATAGGGCACAAGAGCTCACCAGAAAGAGAGAGACAGAAAGCAAAAAATCATCCCCCATGGGGGGATGGCCACTCCACAATCTCTTCTCCTCCATTCTCCTCTCAGGATCTTGGGCACGCACGCACACGTGCCCAGCATTAGTTTAAGTCACTGGGTTCAGGACTTGAACCGCGGTCGACTACATGGGAGTCCAGCGACATAGCCATTATGCCATCTGCTGGTCCCCTCCAGAGCGGTTTTTATACAGTCTCCTCCCTGGCACCCTGGGCCGCTTCCTCAATTCCCATGGTCCAAGCAGTTTTTACTTCCCAACTAGAAGGTGGTTGGTGGCATTTATGGCATTCAAGGGAGCTCAGGTTTTCCGTGGAGGGGCTTGGATTGACATCCCAATACCACTTGCTCCACTTGCTTGGCCCCTGCGTCAAACTTTGCTGCTGAGAATTGCAGGGTTTTACGCTTAAATCAACCAGCCAGGAGCCTCCTGAGGTCTTGGCCGAGTTAGAATGTCCGGTGACCTTGCAGGATTCACAGGGTGGCCGGGGTCAGTCTACACTCTGCACAGCCATCCTCATCCCCACTCGGTGCTGCTTGCTTTTCCTCCCCCCCACCTTCACCCACACAAATGAACAAATTTCCTTCTGGGCTGTGTTTGATGGGAAATTCAGAATTGGAAGTGTCTCGGTGGCCAGAGCAGCAAAGAATGTTTGCAACTCTTGGCCCGACAGATTTTAGTGGCTTTTATTTATTTTTTTTTTTTAAGAGATTTTTGTTTTGGGGAGCCTGTGCTCACCGAAGAGACAGAGAGACAGAGAGACAGAAAGCGAGAAATCACCCTCCCAGGGGTATGCCCACGCCGCAATCCCTTCTCCCCCATTCTCCTCTCGGGATCTTGGGCACGCACGCACACGCACCTGGCATAAGTTTGAACCACCAGGTCTGGGACTCAAACCACGGTCGACTACATGGGAGTCCAGCGACGTAGCCATTACGCCAACTGCTGGTCCTCAAGATTTCAGTGGCTTTGCAAGCATTGGTGGTGATTTCTCATGATCAGATTAGCAGGAGGTGCAGAGAAGTCACAGCGATTATTCCTTTGGAGGCGTCCAGTTGACAGAGTCATGCGTGAGGAAAGAAGGTTTCTTCCACTTGTCTGAAAAATCCAGAGCCTCTGTCCTTAGAGGACCTCCACCCCAGGTGGGCATGATTCCCAAGCCTGATCTGGCTAGTCCTGACACCCGACTTTGGGGAACACTATCAAATATGATGCTGTTTTGTGTTTTTTTTGTTTTTTTTTTTTGAGAGGTTTTTGCTATAGGGCGCGTGTGCTCGCCAGACAGACAGAGACAGAGACAGAGAGACAGAAAGTGAGAAATCACCCCCCAGGGGGCATGGCCACGTCGCAATCCCTTCTCCTCCATTCTCCTCTCGGGATCTTGGGCACGCACGCACACGTGCCTGGCATGAGTTTTAAAGCCACCGGGTCCGGGACTTGAACCGCAGTCAACTACATGGGAGTCCAGCAACATAGCCATTATACTAACTGCTGGTCCCTCAGATGAGATACTATTAAAAGCTCATCAATGGCAGAGACGTCCCCGGTTACTGCAGATATTGGCTGGACCTTCTCACCGGGATGGAAAACCCAGCATGGCCAGGCCTCCTCTGCACCCCCATCCCGCCACCCCAGGGTCGTTATTGTCACGAAGAAGGTCACACAAGCCAGGCTGGTGTTTGTCTCTCCCCCAAACATGTCATTCTCAGGGGATCGCCTCCCCTCTCCTGATGTTGTCCAAGATGCTATTTGAAGAGCCACGAGGCAAGTTTTCAATTTGGCGAAACCACTTCAACAACCCGATCCTGAAATCCCCTCAGAACTTCCTTTCTTTGCAGACTCTTCCAGGAATTAGTCGAGATCCAATTTGCACATTAGGCTGCCAGAGCTTCTGGCAGCCTCAGCAAAGTGGCTTTTTCTCATGGCGTTGGAGCTGGAGGGACCGCCACGGTCCTCTTAGTGTCATTCTGCAGATGGCAAAGCTCTCCTTTCCCACGGCTCTGAAAGGCTGGGTGGAGGCTCGGACCAGAGCCTCAGCTGCCGCGCGCTGTCCTTTCCACAAGGGGACCGAACCCAGGCTGAGGCTGAGCGCTCTCAGAAGGTCACCTGCTCACGTGGCGAGGCTATCTGTACTATGCAGGTGACAGGTGCGTGCTGACAAGCAAATTTCTCTGCAGACGGAGTCCCCCAAACCCCGTGCTCCCAGGTGTTTGGGCTCGTGCCTGAAATCCTCATTTTAATTTTCTTAGCAAGTCACGGGAAGCATTGAAAAGACACCAGAGCCAGCTGTGGCCAGTCACGTGGTTCAAGCCCCAGACACGGCAACTTGAGAGTCGCAGTGGGTCCAGGTGCCATTTGCATGCATGCCCCAAATCACAAAGATGGAAGAGAAAGATGGTCGAGAAGGGCTTGCGGCGTGACCACACCCCACGGGGCGAGCTTTCTTGCATCCCCGTTCTCGCTGGATCCCTCTGGCGAGTGCATGTATATTTTAACAAAATTAAAAAAAAAAACAATCTTGTTGAGCTAGCACGTGGTATGGTGGTTTAGGTGCTAGACTCCCATATGGCCAACTACAGTTTGAGTCCCGGACCCCGTGGCTTGAAAATCACACCGGGCACATGTGTGTGTGCCTGAAATCCCTAGAGGAGAATGGAGGAGAAGGGGTCACAGCGTGGCCATCCCCCCTGGGAGGTGAGGAATCACTCCCCACACACACACCCCATCTCTCTCTGGTGAGTGCACGTGCCCTGTGACAAAAACAGAAAACTGAAAACAGAAAGGAAAGTGGGAATACAGGCCCATCTGGGTGACTTGGATCCAGATGGTGGCTTGGAAAAACAGTGACACCACATTAGAGGGGTCGCCGTTTTGGTCCTGCAGCTAGATCTGTGAGAGGAGACCCTCGGAACATTCATGGAAACTGTATGGTAGAGAAATTGTGTGGACTTCAAAACATTTTTGCACTAATAATTGGCTACTACTTTAATTCCATTCTTCACAGACTTTTTAAAATCCCCTTCCATATTTCTTGGTGGAGTCAAAGGGAACAGATTTTCCCCTCCACGGGGGAGTCTTTGGAATATCTTTCAAGCCCTGGTTTAGAGTCTCTGCTAATTCTTTTTTTTTTTTTTTTTTCTTTTTTTGGAGAGGTTTTTGCTATAGGGCGTGTGAGTTCACCACAAAACGGAGACAGACAGAGAGATAGAAAGTGAGAAATCATCCCCCAGGGGGGATGGCCACGCCGCAATCCCTTCTCCTCTGTTCTCCTCTCGGGATCTTGGGCACGCACGCACACGCGCCCAGCGTGAGTTTAAGCCGCCGGGTCCGGGACTCGAACCGCGGTCAACTACGTAGGAGTCCAGCGACATAGCCATTACGCTAACTGCTGGTCCCTTGATTCTTACCTTCACCCTTGCTATGCTCTTTTGTTTATTTTTTTTAAATTATTTATTTAATTTTATTTATTCATTCATTTTATTTTCATTGGACCAGAGAGAGACACACACACACAGAGAAAGGAAAAGTGAAAAACAAACCACCAGGTCCGGAACTCGAACCGTGGTCGGCCATGTGGGAGTCCAGCATCTTAACCACCACGCCACCTGCTAGCCCTGCTATACTCTTTGACTGCATGAGGCCACCAGGTTCCAAGATGTCTTCATTTGCCTTTTGCATTTGCTGTGGGGTTTCCATTTAATGTGGAGACTACATGTCTTTTTAAAGAATGATTTATTAATTTTATTTATTATTTTTAAATAGTTATTTTATTGCTATCACTATTAGTTTATTTATTAGTATCTCTATTACTTTTTAAAATTTTGACCAGAGAGAAAGAGAAAGGGAAAGTGAGAAAGCAAGCCACCAGGTCTGGGACTCGAACCATGGTTAGCCGTGTGGGAGTCCAGTGCCTTAACCACCATGCTACCTCCTGGCCTGACCCAAGACTAGGTTTCTTAGATATGTTTGCTACAGGCGCTCTAGTCCTGCCTGTCAAAGAGACGTCACTGGAGGCTAAACATTAAAGCTGGTGCATCATAAGTTAGCTACATTTGGGGCTAAATTCGAGAATTTCAGACCCTTAGATATCGACTAACCTGTTAGGAATGTGCTCGTCAGCCAGAATCTGAGTTGCCCATGAGACGGGGGTGTTCCTTGTAGAAGATGGAAGGAAGCAACAGGACTATCTGAAACACTGACCAAAAATGTCAAGCATTCCCTGGAAGTCTCCAAAGTAGCAGACTTTGTTAGGCTTAAAAAGCAGACTTCAGCAGTTGGGCCGAAGCCGTGATATGCACCAATGCTGTCTTGCCCCCTCTGGCCAACCATGTCAATGTTTCTGCTGTTGTTTTGCTTTGTTTTTTTTTGTTTTTTTTTTTTTTTTTTTTTTTTTTTTTTTTTTTTTGTCACAGGGTGCATGCACTTGCTGGAGAGAGAGAAAGAGAGGCAGTTAGAGGGAAAGTAAGAAGTTCCCCCCCCCCCCCCCCCAGGGAGAATGGCCATGCCACAATCCCTTCTACTTCATTCTCCTCCTAGAATCATGGGTATGAATGCACATATCCTGACATGATTTTGAAGGCACCAGGTCTGGGACTTGAACCATGGTTGGCCATGTAAGAGTCTAGCAACGTAACCACTAAATCATCTCTTGGCCCCCAATCCTTCAGTTTTTATTTTTAATTTGGAGACGGATGCCAAAGCTTGAGCCACGGTCCCTTTCTAAGAGAGTGACTTTTTTCTATCCTCACTACTAATAATTCTTATGTAGAGAGTTGGACCCATGGCTATCCCACCAATGAAGTTATGGAGCTGACAAGTGAGCCTCTTGGCTCAGATAGAAAAGGCATCATTCAGATTGCACGTAACTAACCTTTAAGAAGCTACCACTTCCGGGGCTGGCAGGTGGCATGGTGGTTAAGATACTGGATTCCTATGTGGCTGACTGTGGTTTGAGTCCCTGACCCACTGTCTTGGAAAACACACTGGGCACATGTGTATGCATGCATGCCCATGGTCCTGAGAAGAGAATGGAAGAGAAGAGATTGCAGTCTGACCATTCCTCCGGGGCATGATTTCTCACTTTCACACTCTCTCTCTCTTTTATTTATTTACTTTTTAAGGGAGTGGGGAAGAGAGAGGAGAGGAATTTTTTTTCAGAGAGATTTTTGCTATAGGGCATGTGTGTTCACTGGAGAAACAGAGAGTGAGAAATTATCCCCCAGAGGGGAATGGCCATGCCACAGTTCCATTTTCTCTCAGGATTTTGGGTACACACACATTCCTGGTGTGATTCTCAAGCTACCAGTCTGGGACTTGAACTGTGGTTGTCCATGTGGGAATCCAGCACCTTAACCACCACACCACCTGCTGACCCCTTTCACTCTATCTCCACCTCTGTCTCAGGAGAGTACTCATGTTCTTTAGCGAAAAATTAAAAAGGATAGGGAACCAGCAGTTAGCGTAATGGCTATGTTGCTGGACTCCCACGTAGTCGACCGCGGTTCGCGTCTTGGACCCGGTGGCTTACAACTCACGCCGGGCGTGTGTGCGTGCGTGCCCAAGATCCCGAGAGGAGAATGGAGGAGAAGGGATTGCGGCGTGACCATCACCCCTGGGGGGGTGATTTCTCGCTTTCTGTCTCTATGTCTCTCTCTGTCTGTCTGGCGAGTGCACGCGCCCTATAGCGAAAAACCTCTCCAAAAAAAAAAAATTAAAAAGGATAAAGAGGTTGACCAGTTGTTTCACATGGATTCAGACTCTCTTGGCCCAGATAGAAGGTGTTTGTTTACAAATGAGATTACCAGTTGTGGAAAAGCAAAGGACAGGTGCTGAAGACTACAAATAGCCACACACCACCTTGCAGAAGGGAAACGAAACCAAGGGCACGCTTATATCATAGACTTAGGAGTGTTTGTAGGGAAGATTCCAGAATGACTCATCAGAGTTAATTTATGAGCTCTTCGAAATTAAAGAGGCCACCCTAGGACTCAGCCAAGGATTCTCTAACAAGTCAAACCCAACAGATGGTGCCAAGACAGGAAATGAAAATTCCAAGGTTTCTACAAAACTTTTTTTTTTTTAGAGAGAGAGATTTTTGCTATTGAGCATATGCACTTGCTAGATAGAGAGAGACAAAGAGATGGAAAGCAAGAAATCACTTTCCAGGACGGATGATCACACCATAATCCCTTCTCCATTCTCCTCGAGATTTTGGACACGCATGCACACATGCCCGGTGTGACTTTTAAGCCAGCTGGTCCGGGACTTGAACTGTGGTCGACTATGTGAGAGTCCAGTGACATAACCATTACCACCATCTGCTGGTCCCTCTCTCTCTCTCTTTTTTTTTTTTTTTTTTTTTTTTTTTTTTTTTAGAGAGCTTTTTGCTGTAGGATGTGTAGGCTCGCTGGAGAGAGATAGACAGCCAGAAAGCAAAATATCACCTTCTGTGAGAATGGCCATGCCACTATCCCTTCTCCTCCATTTTCCTCTCAGGATCTTGGGCACGAATGCACATGTGCCCAGTGTGAGTTTTAAGTTGCTGGGTCCGGGACTCAAACCACGGTCAACTACGTGGGAGTCCAGTGACGTAACCATTATGCCATCTGCTGGTCCCAGTTTCTGCCAAACTTTTGACATTTGTCATGGAAATAGGGAAGGCCGCGTGGTGGATACTGCCACAGTCAAAGTAATGTGTGACTGTTGGACAACTCTCCCTATAGCAGCTCATTAGTAGAGAAGTGTTTATCCAAAAGATACTTCTCGTTTCTTATGGGGCTCGCTGCAGCTAGACATTTTAGTCATGACCTTGTTGTGGAGAGGAGGGCCAAGCCCAGGACACATTGAGATGACACAAAAGTGGAAAGACCAATCTGCAAAAATTCAGAGTACACAGAGTTCTTGGCCACCTGCCACAGTGACCAAAAGCGTATCCCATGAGTGCATTTCATTTTCAACCCAATCCTATAGTTGTCATAAAATTTGCATTTATAAAGAAGGAAATGAGGTCCAGGGACACTTCACTGGGAAGTGGCAGAGCCTGGCTTCAAGTTGTCACTGCTGAAGTCCACGCAGGAATCATATGCTGTAACGCTTTCCAGATGGTATTTAATATGGGTCAAGTCCCAGATCAACTAGATGTAATGGATGAGATGCTAGAAACATGGCTTAATGGCAGAGTGTTGAGGCAGATTCCAGTCGCTGCCAGCAAACACGTCTGTCTCTGCTTCCTTGTTGTATTCAATTGACAGACATTACTAATCGATCCCAGCAGTTATGTCACTGGTTTTGCACATGGCTGACCGCAGTTCAAGACTGGGACCCAGTGGCTTGAAAAATCACACTGGGTACATGTGCGTGCGTGCCCAAGATCCTAGGAGGAGAATAGAGGAGAAGGGAGTGCGGTGTGGCCATCCTCCCTGGGTGGGGGGGTGGATTTCTTACTTCCCCTTCTCACTGTCTCTGTCTCTCTCTCTCTCTCTCTCTGGTGAGCGCAATGTGCCTTAAGGCAAAAACCTCTTAAAAAAGAAAAAGGTAATTGAAGGACAACTTGCCCTATGCAGGCTTATTAGCAGAGAAATGTCTACCTGGAGAGACGCCTCTCACCTGCCGTGGGGCTCGCTGTGGTTGAACGTTTTAGCCGTGACCTGGCTGTGGAGATGAGGAATAGGCCCATCAGACATCGAGGTGACACGAGGGTAGAAGAACTAGGTGGAAACATTTTTTTTTTTTTTAGAGATGTGGGCATTAGAGGACAGCAGGACAGAGCTTCCTCATACCGGTTGGATTCAGGTCCCGGGGCCCTGAATGGGGTCTCCAGCAAGGGCTTCAGGAAGGGAGGAGCTGGATGGGCTTTGGGAGGATTATCTGGTGATGGGAGCAGTCTTGTGATAGACAGATGGGAGGTGGTGGCTGACCAGTGGCATGAGCAGAGCTCCCAGGTCAGCAGGCAGAGAGGACAGGTAGGACCAGGCTGAGTGATGTCCCAGGGCCTTAGGTCTGCCCAAATGTATAGCTGAAGTCTTGAGCTTCCTTTTTTTTGGGGGGGAGGGGGTAGATTTTTGCTATAGGGTGTATATACTCACCAGAGAGACAGAAAGCAAGAAATCACCCTCTGGGGGGTTGGCCACACTGCAATCCCTTCTCCTCCAGTCTCCTCTTGGGATTTTGGGCATGCACACACATGTGCCTGGCGTGAGTTTTAAGCCACCAGGTCTGGGATTCGAACCGCAGTTGACTACGTGAGAGTTCAGCGATGTAACCATTACACCATCTGCTGGTCCCAAGCTTTTTATATATTTTTTTAAAGAATTATTTAATTATTGTTATTTTTTAATTTGTTATAGGGTATAGCACTCACCAGAGAGAGACAGAGACAGAAAGAGGAAAAGTGAGAAAGCATGCTGCCAGGTCCAGGACTCGAACCATAGTCGACCATGTGGGAGTTCAGTGCCTTAGCCACCATTCCACCTGCTGGCCCAAGTATTAAGCTTTAATCCAGGTCCCCACACACTCCCCACTCAAATCCTCTGGGCCACTTGCTGTAGATTAAGCGAGTCCCTTAACCCTCATGGGCCCCGGCTTCCCAATCTGGATAACGGCTTCAGAAGCTCGTCTCTCATAGGGGATTGAAGGTAATAGGACTAACCTCCAATTCTGCAGCAAGGTGGTATAGACGTTTTCCCCTGCTCTTCTCTGAACACAACCAAATACTCTGAGGTTATTCCACAGGCAGCGATAAATTGAGAAGGTAGTTCTTATCTAGGGACTCAGGATGGGAGGAATGACCACCATACTGCAGACAGGGGGAGTACTGCTACTGGGTGGTATTGGAAGTCCTATGGGAAGGCCCAGGTTCAATTCCTGTGTCTACATGAACATCTAAAGTCCACCTGGTGGCTCGAGAAGCGTATTAGGTGCCTGTGTGTGCACAAAATCGTAAAAGGGGGGAAGAGATCAAGGAAAAGGATTGTGGCGTGACCAAGCGCACCTGCAGGCCTGGCTAGCAGCAGAGCTGGAGAGAGGATGAAGCATGAAGACCCTGTTGAGGCCCCCTGAAGAAAATAAATAAATAAACTCTTTTTAAAATGAGAGAGCCAGGGGACCAGCAGTTGGCGTAATAGCTACGTCGCTGGACTCCCATGTAGTTGACTATGGTTCAAGTCCCAGACCCAGTGGCTTAAACTCACACCGGGCGCGTGTGCATGCGTGCCCAAGATCCCGAGAGGAGAATGGAGGAGAAGGGATTGTGGCATGGCCATCTCCCCTGGGGTGTGATTTCTCGCTTTCTATCTCTCTGTCTCTCTCTGTCTTTCTGGTGAATGCATGCGCCCTATAGCAAAAACTGCTCCAAAAAAAGAGAGAGAGAGAGAGGGAGAGAGAGAGAGAGCCAGACAGTGGCAAACATGATGCTTTGCAAGGCAGGACCATATGTCACCTTCCCAGTTCAAGCCTGGAAGATCTGTCTGAATAACTGGGTATGCACGTGCTGTGATTCAAGGCTGGCTGAAAACAGGGATTAGATCACAGAATTGAGACCCTGTTGGGTGTGTGTTTCCTTTCTCTCTCCCTCTGCAAAAATAAATAAACCTTGGGACCAGCAGGTGGCGTGATGGTTAAAGGCACTGGATTCCCACATGGCCGACCGTGGTTCAAGTCCTGGACCTGGTGGCTTGCTCTCTCACTTTCTCGCTCTCTCTCTCTGTCTGATCAAACTGAAAAATAATAATAGTAATAAAAATAAAGTTAAATAAAAATAATTTAAAAAATAAATAAATAAATAAATAAATAAACCTTTAAAAACATATATAAAGAGCCTGAGGGCTCTGTTGGAGATAGAAATTTGTATCAGGAGTTCCAGAAGCAGAGGAGAAAGATGGAGAGACTGAAAAAAAAAAAAAAAAACTTGAAAAAATAATAGGTTGAAAACTTTTCAAATTTAGTGACAGGTATAAACGGACAGATTTAAGAAGCTAAATGAAAAACAAATAAGATCATCCCCTCTCCCCCTGGAGAAAACCTGCACCAGGAGACAGCAAAACTAAGCTTCCTGGGGACCAGCAGATGGCATGGTGGTTAAGGGTGCTGCACTCCCAGATGGCCGACTAGGGGTTCGAGTCCTGGACCTGGTGCCTTGCTTTTTCAGTTTTCCTCTCCCTCTCTCTTCCTCTCTCCCTCTCACTCTGTTCCTCTCTTGTCAAATTAAAATAAATAAATAAATGAAGTTAAATAAACTCGATAAAATACTATCAAAATTTGTGGGATATGGCAACAACAATTTGGAGAGGGAAATTTATAGCACAAGGTGCTTACAATAATAGAAAAGAGGAAAGATTGCAAATCAATCATCAATTTCTTTTTTTAGTTATTTAAATGTATTTATTATTATTATTATTATTATTATTATTATTACTTTAACCAGAGAAAGACACAGAGAAAGAGGGAGAAAGTTCTGAGAAAGCAAGCTGCCAGACCCAAGGCTCGAACTGCAGTCAAACATGTGGAAGTCCAGTGTTTTTAATCACGACACCTCTTGCTGGCCCCTATAATCAATTTCTTTTTATTTAATTTAATTAATTTATTATTTATTTTTGAGAGGTTTTTTTTTTTTGCTATAGGGTGCGTGTGCTTGCCAGAGAGAGATGAGAGAGACAGAAAGCGAGAAATCACCCCCCAGGGGGGATGGCCATGCCACAATCCCTTCTCCTCCATTCTCCTCTCGGGAGAATTTAAGCCACCGGGTCCGGGACTCGAACCGTGGTCGACTACATGGGAGTCCAGCGACATAGCCTTTATGACTTCTGCTTCTCCCAAATGGTGTTTTCAATAAGTATAGGAGAAGAAATTGGACTTTCATAAGCAACAAAATTTGAACCTGACCAACTTCACACCTTACTCAAAAATTAGTTTAAAAAGGATTATGGAGTTCAATGTCAAATGTAAAGTTATTAAACCTCCAGGAAAAAAAAAAAAAAAAAAAAAACTGCGTAGGATAAGATTTGAGGGAACTAGAGCTCTATAGAGGGTTCTTAGACTTGGCACCAAAACATAACACAGAAAACGAAGACTGATGAGTTGGAACGCATCAAAATGAAAAACTCTTGCCAGATGGAAGTTCCCGTTAATGACACGAAAAACAAACTGGATGAAGTATTTGCAGATTGACGTATCTGACAACAGACTCGTATCTAAAATAAAGAGCTCTCAAAATTCAATAGGAAAAATTCCAGCCACCTGGGCTGGCTCCGTGGTCTGGTGCACAAGGTGGTTGATTCCATACGAACAACTGTGGTTTGAGTCCCGGATCCAGTGGCTTGGAAAACATAAAACATGCCAGGTGCCTGTGTGTGTGTGTGTGTGTGTGTGTGTGTGTGTGTGTGTGTGTGTCCAGAATCCTGAGAGGAGAACAGAGAAGGGATTGCAGTGTGGCCATCCTCACTTGGGGGTGCTTTCTCACTTTCCTTTCCTCTCTCTTTCTGGGGGGCACACACGTTCTCTCGCAAATACAAAACAAAACAAAACTCGGTCTGGGCCAACTCCGTGACATGGCTAACTGTGTGGTTCAAGTCTGGACCTGAGCAACACTCTGGGTACATGTGTGTGTGTGCCCAATGTCCTGAAAGGAGGGAGAGAGGGAGAAGGGATTGCGGCATGGCCATTCCTATGACGGGGTGCTTTTTCATTTGTGTATGCATGCCATCTCTCTCTCTCTCTCTCTCTCTCTCTGTGTGTGTGTGTGTGTGTGTGTGTGTCCAGCCAGCACTTGCATCTTCTGGACAAAAGAAAGAAAGAAAAAGAGAGGGAGAGGAGAGGGAAAGAAAGAGAGAGAAAGAAGAGAAAGACAGAAAGAAGAAAGAAGGAAGGAAGGAAGGAAGGAAGGATCCTTAGAAGTGGGTTCTAGACCCCCAGGCTCCAGCACCTGACCAGTCATAGACCCAACCATCCAGAAGTTCTCTACCACGTGACTTGTTTGCTTAGAAAAGAGTCACAACATGGAAGTTCATGAGGTCTATACCTGAGTGGGTCAGTTGATTTCTCTTACCCTCCTGGCCCAGGTCACTGGCTGTCGTCTGGGACTCTGTCCCGTTACCTTGATTGGGCCAGTGGGTTCATCCATGTCATCGTTCCTTGTGCCCTAAGAAGAAAAGACTTGATCTCCAAAAAATCAATGTTATGACCTCAGTTCGAGTCCCGGACCCGGTGGCTTAAATTCACGCCAGGCACCTGTGCGTGTGTGCCCAAGATCCCAAGGGGAGAATGGAGGAGAAGGGATTGCGGCGTGGCCATCCCCCCGGGGGGTGATTTCTCGCTTTCTGTCTCTCTCTCTCTCTCTGTCTTTCTGGTGAGCGCACGCCCTACAGCAAAAACCTCTAAAAAAAAAAAAAATTAATGTTATTACGCCCGAACATTGAAAGTAAGGAATCTGGGGGCCGGCAGGTGATGTGGTGGTTAAGGGTGCTGGACTACCACATAGCTGACCGCAGTTTGAGTCCCGGACCTGGCGGCTTGCTTTCTCACTTTCTCTCTCTCTCTCTTTGTCCCTCTCTGGTCAAGTTACAATAAAAATAAAGTTCAATAAAATGAAAAAGAAAAAGTCAAGCTTCGTTATGGCTAGAAAGTACCAGCTTCTTAAAAAGAAAGGAAGGAAGGAATCTGTTTTGGTGCTGGAGGGCGAGGAAGAGAAGGAGAAGGTGACCTTGTGCCAGACAGCTGGCTTGGCTGTCATGATGCTCATTTGGGACACCACTCAGGTGGACAGAGGTGTCACCTGAGCTGGGACCAGTGCTGAGGGGGTATGTAGAATGCAGAGAGCAAGCTGGACTGAGAACTAAGTGACAGAACGCGTCCGTTTATGCTCTATGGGGTGAAGGATTGCCTTTATTTTTCCTTCGCCCTTTTTGTTTATTTTACTAGGTTTTTGCCATAGGGCATGTGCACTTGCTGGTAAGAGCCAGAGAAAGGGAAAGTGAGAAATCACCCCCTGGGGGAAGGCCACGCCACAATCCCTTCTCCTCCATTCTCCTCTCGGGATCTTGGGCACGCACGCACACGCGCCTGGCGTGAGTTTAAGCCACCAGGTCCAGGACTCGAACCGCGGTCAACTCCATGGGAGTCCAGCGACATAGCCATTACGCCGACTGCACGTCTTGAGAGTCCAGTGCCTTAACCACCTCTCCACCTGCTGGCCCCTCACCCCTGCCGTTTCTGATTGCTTTTACACTCCAAACATGAAGTCCATTCCTGCTGGAGCCCGGTGGCCATGGTCTCTGGGGCTGTGCATTCTGGGAGACAGAGAACCTGGTGGAACCACCTTTGCTTGTTACTGGGAGGCTTTTTGTCTGAAACAGCTCTTCCTTTCACATCGCAGATGAGATTGTGTGCGAAGGACCGCTTTTCACGTTTTCATAACCCACTATCAACTTCAAAGTCACCACTCTGTACAAATATCAATTATCGCTTACGCAATACTTTGGCCTTGCCCGAAACCACATTCCAACCTCCTAACACGATAGCTACTTGGAGCCAAAATTCTGAAAAAGATTTGAGGACGACCTGTGTACACACTCATTAAGACCGTCAAAGGAATATATTTTTATCCTGGAAATTGAATGCCAGGTAAGCAGCGATGATGACTGCACAGAGCTATGATTTACAGTGGGAAGCCAAGATTTCTCTCAAGATAAAGTATTGCTTAAGAAGAGCAGGAAAAAAAAAAAAGAGAGAGAGAGAAATGAAACAAAACAAAGAAAAATTCCAGTAGCAGAGTTCCCAAAGACCAGAATGCATAGAAATTTAAAAATAGGGGCCGGCAGGTGGCCTGGTGGTTAAGGGTGCTGGACTCCCACATGGCCAACCATGGTTTGAATCCCAAACGTGGTGGCTTGCTTTCTCACTTTCTCTTTTGCTCTCACTCTCACTCTGTCCCTCTCTGGTCAAATTAAAATAAATAAACTTAAAATCGTTCTTAAAAAAAGTTATTAGGAGACCAGCAGTTAGTGTAATGGCTATGTCACCGAACTCCCATGTAGTCGACTGCGGTTCGAGTCCCGTACCCGGTGGTTTGAACTCAGGCTGGGTGCATGTGCGTGCGTGCCCAAGATCCCAAGAGGAGAATGGAGGAGAAGGGATTGCGGTGTGGCCATCCCCCCTGGGGGGTGATTTCTCACTTCCTGTCTCTCTGTCCCTCTCTGTCTCTCTGGCGAGCACATGTGCCCTGTAGCAAAAGCCTCTCAAAAAAAAAAAAAAAAAAAAGATATTAGCAGATATTTTAAAAAATAAATAAATAAAATAAATGCATAAATAAACTCAGAGCTCCCAGGTGGTGTGGTGGGTAAGATGCTAGACTCCCACGTGACTGAAAACAGTTTGAGTCTCAGATTCAGTAACTTGAAAATCATGCTGGGTGTGTGTGTGTGTGTGTGTGTGTGCACGCGCGCGTGCGTGCATGCCCAAAATCCTGAGAGGAGAATGGAAGAGAAGCAATTGTGGCGTGGCCACCCCCCCCCCCCGGGGGGGTTGATTTTTCACTGTCTCTCTGTCTCTGTCTCTCCAGCGAATGCAAATGCCCTGTAGCAAAAAACTCTCTCTAAAAATAAAAAAAGAGAGATACAAGAAAGATTGCAAGTGTTTGAGCTCCGACGCATCGTGAAGACAGGGCCTGGGAAGTACCCACCTAGGAGGCAGGCTGGAGGTCTGTGCGTGAAGTCGCACCAAGGCCGGTATCCGCTGGGGACAGGGAACCAGCCCTGTCGCAGGTTTTGCCTGAAGCATCGTGGACAGCCTGTTTCTTGAGGCGACGTTCTTAGTCCTGGTGGTGCATTAGACTCACCTGGAAGCCCCTGTGAAATAGAGGTGCCCTTGGGCCAGTAGGTGGCATGGCGGTTAAGGCACTGGATACCACATGGCTGACTCTGAGGTTCAAGTCCTGGACCTAGCGACTTGAAAAACACTCCAGGTGCATGTGAGTACATGACCCAAATCCTGAAAGGAGATTGTAGGAGAAGGAATTGCAGTGTGGCCTTCCCCCCTTGGGAGGTGATTTCTAACTCACTGACTCTGGCAAGTGCACACACCCTATGATAAAAACCTTACAAAACAATTTTTAATTAAAATTAAAAATTAAAAAATAAAACCTTCAGCAGACATTAGAATTGCCTGGGAGCTCTTGAAAACCCAGATGCTTGGATTGTGCATCATACCAGTAAAATTTGACAGTGTCTGGAGCCAGGCATTGGTGTTTTCTAGAACTTTCTTTTTTCTTTTCTTGGGTTTTTTTTTTTTTTTTTTTTTTTTTAGAAATGTTTGCTCTAGGATGCATGTGCTCACCAGAGAGAGACAGAGACAGAAAGCAAAAAAAAAAATCACCCCCCGGGGGGTGGGATGGCCACGCCATAATTCCTTCTCCATTCTTCTCGCTGGATTTTGGGCATGCACACACATGCACCCACCATGAGTTTCAAGTCACCAGGTCTGGGATTCAAACCATGGTCAGCCATGTGGGAGTCCAGCACCTTAACCACAATGCCACCTGCTGGCCCTTTCTAGAACTTTCTAAGAGATATTACTGTACAGCTGCATTTGAGAACTGGTGTTTTACAGAAATGAAGCTAGGTCCCTCTTGGCCTTTTTAATTTTTTTAAAATTTTATTATTTTTTTAAAAAGAATTAGGTATTGGGACCAGCAGTTAGTGTAATGGCTATGTCGCTATGTGGGGTGTGATTTCTTGCTTTCTGTCTCTCTGTCTCTCTGTCTCTCTCTGTTTTTCTGGTGAGCACATGCACCCTATAGCTAAAACCTCTCCCAAAAAGCAAATAAATGAATAAAAATTAAATTAAAAAATTTAAAAAATCCCAACGCTCCTGTGGCAGGTAGGCAGGGCACCAGGGAAAGCTGAAGGTGCCAGGGTGTGGATGGACCAGGCCTGCAATACCTGCTTACCTTCTATGGCTTCCAAGGTTTGGAGTGAGACTAGGAGGGGTTGGGCATTGGGGGAGTGTTCTCAGAGTGCCCCACATGGTATGCTGTGGGTTCCCCAGAACACATACAGAACCAGCTTGGTATCTTGTGGTCTGGAGGTTTTCTGGCCCTGTGGTCTGGTGGTTCAGGAAGCCGGGTCCCACGAGGCTGACCATGTGGTTCACATCTCAATCCCAGTGGCTTGAAAAACATACAAGACGCGTGTGTGTATCCCCCACGTTCCAACAAGATGGAGGAATGGAGACGGGATTGTGGCATGATCATATCCCATCGAGCAGGAGGGGTGTTTTATCCCTCTTCTTCTCTCTCTGTCTCTCTCTGGTCAGCACACACGTTCTCTGGACACCTTAAAAAAAATTTTTTTTAAAGAGTCAACTCAAGGGACCAGCAGGTGGCGTGGTGGTTAAGGCGCTGGACTCCCATGGTCAACTGTGACTGAAGTCCCAGACCCAGCAGCTTCAAACTCACACCAGGTGCACACGCGTGTGTGCCCAAAGTCCCAAGAGGAGAACGGTGGAGAAGGGATTGTGGCATGGCCATCTCCTATGGGGGGTGATTTCTCACTGTCTCTCTCCCTCTCTCTCTGGCGAGTGCAGGTGCTCTATAGCAAAAATCTCTCATGTATAAAAAAGAAAAAAGTCAACTCGAGGTCATTAAACTGTTGTGTCTGATAAATGGATGCCACAATGTCCCTGGGCTCTTCTGTGCCCTCAACCCCACAGTCATCCAAAGTTAAAATTACTGTGTGGGCTTCATGCCTCACTGTTTTGTTAAATATAACGTGTTCAGATATAATAGAGGCCCTGGATGGAAACCCCAAATAACACGGATGTCTTCAGTCTACTGATCTTGAAACTAAAAATAGCCTGAACAGTAGTTTTGGTGAACCAAGACTCCCAGCTCAAAGCTAGTGTCCGAGGCTGTAAATTTAGGAGGTGTCCTGAGTCAGGATTTGGATACACTTATTTATTTTTTTTTTTTTAAAGGTTTTTGCTACAGGGTGCATGTGGTCACCAGAGAGAGAGAGAAAGAGAGAGAGAGGGAAAGTGAGAAATCACCCCCAGGGGAATGGCCACACCTCAATCCCTTCTCCTCCATTCTCCTCTTGGGATCTTGGAAACACACACACATGAGTCTGGCGTGATTTTCAAGCCACCAGGTCCAGGACTCGAACCACGGTCAGCCATGTGGAAGTCCAGCACCTTAACCACCATGCCACCTGTCGACCCTGGATTTGAACACGCTAAACCAGATTTAGTGCAATCTGTATCATAGATGAGTTCCAGAAACCCTCAAATCCTGCCAGCTCTTGCTGACGGAACGTTCTTTAGGGAAGTCCTCACAGAATAAAAAGCTTGTTCTTCTAAAATTTTGATATATGGCACATGTGCTCCCCATAGAACTAGAGAAAGAGAGAGAGAGAGAGAAACTGAGAAACGACACCCTCCTCCCCCCGGGAGGATGGCCACACCACAATCACTTCTCCTCCATTCTCCTCTTGGGATTTTGGGCACGCACACATGTATACATTCCCCGTGTTTTTTTAAGTCACTGGGTCCGGGATTTGAACTGCTCTGTGGGCCATGTGGGATCCACCCGGCTTAACCCTCACACTCACTGGCTGGTCCTATTCTGAGAGCTTTTGTAACCAAGTTAGGTGTCTCTTGGCAGACCAGGTTCTCTGGAGGCACTGGTGGTGTGGAAGAAGGGGCCTCTTTTGTTCTATAAACCATTCAACCACCAGAGAAGACTTAGAAGTTGTTTTCTTTCTTCCTTTTTGTGGAGAGGTTTTTGCTATAGGGTGTGTGCGCTCACCAGCGAGACAGAGACAGAGAGACAGATAGTGAGAAATCACCCCCAGGGGGATGGCCACACTGCAATCCCTTCTCCTCCATTCACCTCCAGGGATCTTGGGCACGCACGCTCACGCACCCGGCGTGAGTTTAATCCACCGGGTCCTGGGCTCGAACTGTGGTCAACTACATAGAAGTACAATGATGTAGCCATTATGCCATCTGCTGGTCCCGTTGGAAGCAGTTTTCTGTATAACATTCCTCCCTAAGTGATAAGACCATTCTTCTAGGGCTCGATCACTTCCTTGGGGTTGGCAAAAGCATCGTTATTGTTTGACACTTCCTTGGGGTTGGCAAAAGCATCGTTATTGTTGGAAAAACTCACCTGGTGGTCACCAGCAGAACCCAGCAGAAGGAGATGGGAGGAGACTTGTGAAGCATCAGGGTGTCAGCTGTTGAGTGTGTGTAGGGCAGAGGCTCAGGGTGTGAGAAGGTCTCGCTTCCTGAGATGGGCAATGACTCTGATCCTAGCCAGATCTCCGGTAGGTGGGAAACGAGGTTTTAGAGAATCGCTGTAGGGACAGTTGAGGTCTTCTTAAGAGACTTGAGCATTTCCGGAATTCAGGTGATGCGTGTCTCGTTGGTCAGTGTGTGAATTTTGTCATGTTTGGCCTGCTCTTCCCACGGCCACTGGGAGGACCCTCTTTTCTTGGGCTGTACCAGGAAGGTGGGGTTTTTGTAATGGAGGATTTGGAGGTGAGGGGCAGGTGACTTAGGCCAGTTGAGTTCTTGCAGAAGTTCTCAGATGGTTTTTCCAAGGACCTAGCTGAGACCTTGTGACCCTTAGGCTTCCTGAAGCCAAAAATGTCACTTAAAGAGGTTAAAACATTCCCTTCTTGGGCCAGCCCGTGGCGTGGTGGTTAAGGAGGTTGGATCCCACATGGCTGGCGGTGTGGTTCGAGTCCCAGACCCAGTGGCTTGAGCGTGCGTACATGCATGCCCGAAATTCCAAGAGGAGAATGGAGGAGAATGGATTGCAGCATGGATGTCTCTGCGGGGGATGATTTCTCTCTATCTCTCTCCCTCCCTATGAGTGCATGTACCCTATAGCAAATAAAAACATTACATTAAAAATAAAAGTTTAACCAACTGAACTTGCTATTGAAAGTAGTTAGATTATTTAAGAAAATGTAGGGGGAAAAGGAATGGAAAATAACTTTAGACACCAGAGATAGTGCGGGAGGAGGGTGGGAAAGGGCAGAGAGTAGAAATAGGGATTTTGTGTGTGTGTGTGTGTATACACTTTCCATATATTGGAAAATTATTGTATATATTATATATATATTCCATATATGTGTGTATATATGTGTGTGTGTGTGTATATATATATGTGTGTGTGTGTGTATATATATATATATATATATATATATATATGTATGTATATAAAACTTCATATATATATGTGTATATATGTATATGGAAAGTTATCAGTGATAACATGCATGATTAAGCCACTATGCAGTATATTTCTGGAAGGGAAATCACATTTTCTATATTGTGACAATGCTCAGAGAATGAATGTAAATTAATTCATTAAAAAAATGTTTCAGAAGGGGACTAGCAGTTAGTGTAATGGCTATGTCACTGGACTCCCATGTAGTCGACCGCGGTTCGAGTCCCGGACCCGGTGGCTTAAACTCACACCAGGCGCGTGTGTGTGCGTGCCCAAAATCCCGAGAGGAGAATGGAGGAGAAGGGATTGCGGCATGGCCATCCCCCCTAGGGGGTGATTTCTTGCTTTCTGTCTCTCTGTCTCTCTCTGTCTTTCTAGCGAGTACACACACCTTATAGCAAAAAAAAAAAAAAAACTCTCTCAAAAAAGAAAAAGAAAATGTTTCAGGGAAATAAAAAAAAGCTCATAGAAATACGTGTAATGGGAAAACTATGTATGAATTTCAAAAAGCATTTGTACCAACATAGATTCATACTTTAATTATAAAAATATAAAGTAAATAAATAATTTAAAAATGAATAAATAGCATTTTAGAAATGAAAACGTGATGTAAGTGAGCGTCGCCCACTAGGATATGTAACTAGCAATGTGACACCTGTGCCGTGTCGTTTTCTCCTTCTCGCCGGGAAGCTTGGGGATGAACCATGACGATGACCACTCGTCCTGCGCTGGCCGGTCCCACATCATGTCCGGAGAGTGGGTGAAAGGCCGGAGCCCCAGCGACCTCTCCTGGTCCTCCTGCAGTCAAGAAGACCTTGAAAACTTCCTCAAGTGAGTTCTCAAATTCGTCTATACAATCAATGCAATAGAAAATATTCCCAATGGGACCAGCAGTTAGCGTAATGGCTATGTCGCTGGACTCCCACGTAGTCGACCGCAGTTCGAGTCCCGGACCTGGTGGCTTAAACTCACGCCGGGCGCGTGTGCGCCCAAGATCCCGAGAGGAGAATGGAGGAGAAGGGATTGCGGCGTGACCATCCCCCCTGGGGGGTGATTTCTCGCTTTCTGTCTCTATGTCTCTCTCTGTCTGTCTGGCGAGCGCACGCGCCCTATAGCAAAAAACCTCTCCAAAAAAAAAAAAAAAAAAAAAAAAAAAAAAGAAAATATTCCTGAAGGACAAAATCACTCAGGAGGATGACACTCCTTCCAGATCTCGGCCGGCGTGAGGAGGCGGTCAGTGCAGAGTCCCTACAACCAGCAAAGCCTCCTCCCATGGGCGCATTCGGTCCAGTGGTGGGCACCTACCTGGTGGTCCTTGTGTAATTGTCACTTAATATTGCAGCAAGCCAGTGGTGTGGAGGTTAAGGCACTGGATCCCACGCGGCCGACTGTGCAGTTCGAGTTCCGGACCTGGCAGCTTGAAAAACACACTCGTGTGTGTGCCCAAAATCAGGAAAGAAGGAAGGAGAAGGATCGCCGGGACCATCTGCCATGGGGGGGGGGGGGGGTGTTTTCTCATGCCCAACCCCTTCACTCTGTCTCTCTCTGGCGAGTGTACATGCTCACTAGCAAATAAAAAGACAGAAAAGAAGAAGAAGGAAGAGGAAGGGATAGAAAGAAGGAAAGGAAGGGAAGGAAAGAAAGGAAAGGAAGGGTGGAGACCAGCAAGTGGCACTGGACTCCCACATACATGGTCAACGGCGGTTCGAGTCCTGGACCCGGCAGCTTAAAACACACACTGGATTCATGTGCATGCGTGCCCAAAATCCTGAGAGGAGACTGGAGGAGAAGGGACTGTAGAATGGCCATCCTCCCTGAGGGGTGATTTCTTACTTTCTCACTGTGAAGCATGTGGACTTTGTGCCTCACATTTTTAAAAAAATATAGCATGGTTAGACATAATAGAGGCCCTGGATGAAAACCCCAAATAACATGGATTTCTTCAGACTAGTGATTTTGAAATAAAAAATAGCCCAAACAATAGTTTTTGTGAACTTCAAGTACCAAGACTCCCACCTCAAAGCCTTAGGTGAGTGCATGCACCCTACAGCAAAATCCCTTTCAAAAACAAAAACAAAACAAAAAAAACAGGAAAGTGAAAGGAAGGGAAGAGGTGGGAAGGGAGAAAGGGAAGAAAAAAATTAAAACCATCATACCATCTGCTGGCCCACAATGATCATATTTTAATTAAGAAAAAAAAATGAATGAATTTTCAAAGAACTCCATTTTAACTTTTTTTTTCCTTGAGAGATTTTTACTGTAGGGTGCATGCGCTTGCCAGAGACATAGAGAAACAGAGAGAGAGAGAGAAAGGGAGAAATCACCACCACCACCCCCCCGGGAGCCACGTCACAATCCCTTCTCCTCCATTCTCTTGGGATTTGGGGTACGCACGCACACATGCCTGTCGTGAATTTCAGGCCACCGGGCCCTAGACTTGAACCACGGTCGACCATATGGGAGTCCAGCACCTTAACCACTACGCCACATGCCGACCCCCAGAATCTTGATACAGTGTTATAAACTGCTTGACATTGCTTCATGTTACCCAGAAGGGTCAGCACAGCCACCCTGGAAGTTCTCCATGCCACCCCCACAGTGCTGGTCCCTTCTGGTGACAACTAGCATGTATCTGAGCCCAGAGCAGGTGGGCCACTGTGACTCCATTCTTCGTGAGCGTGCATTTTTTTTTCCCTCAAGGATCTTGACAAATGGCTTGAGTTTTCTTTCCACTCCCCTCTGCCTTGTTTTAGGAGTTGAAAAATATAAGCGTTGGAGTGTGAAACCTCCAAAGACAGAGGGAAGCTCACCACCCGTGGTTCAGTTTATTGGAGACTCAATTCTCATTGCGAGTGGACGTTCCCATCCTGGTGGAAATCCCAAGATGCCTTGCAGAATGTGCCCACTGGGCTGGTCAGCTCTCAGAGGGCAGGAAATGAAGTCGCCATCCTTGGGCAAAGCCTTGACCAGCCCTCAATGAGAATCTGTAAATTTGGAAATGAACATGGTTTTATTTTGCAGTGTTTGCCTTAAGGCACATTCTGTGACCAGAGAGACAGAGAGAGTGAGAGGGAAAGTGAGAAATCACCCCCCAGGGAGGATGGCCATGCCATAATTCCTTCTCCTCTATTCTCCTCCTGGGATTTTGGGCACACACACACGTAACCCGGCATGATTTTCAAGCCTCCAGGGCCAGGACTCGAACCTCACTCACCATGTGGTAGTCCAGTGCCTTAACCACCAGGCCACCTGCAGGTTCCCATTTTTATTTATTTTTAAGATAGGGTCTTGCCATGTTACAAACCTCCTGCCTCAGCCTCCTGAGGAGCTGGGACTGCAAGCAGCAGCTTGTTAGGTGGGCCAGGAATTGAACCCGGGCCTCCCCTATAGACTGGAAGTAGCATCTAGCAGCCTGTGCTACCGCAGCGGGGCCTGGAAATAAGCATTTTGATTTTTTAAAAGAAAGCAAATCAAACCCTGACTTCTACTTTTCCTTTATTTATAGTAACTTTTGCTCAAAGTCATATTCTAAAAAATATATAGTCATCTATTTCCGAAGCATGTTTGTCCAAGAAAGCGCTCAGAGCCCCCAGGAAAAGTCCACTCATTGTTTCGGTTTTATTCCCAGAACCCTCAGGAGGTCTTACACTCTCCCTGCCTTCAGAGTGAACATGTACATTCAGACGTGTGGGAAAAGAACAAAAAGAAAAAAACCGCAATCTATGTGTGCAGTGCCTGCCTGAGTCCTTTATTCTTTTTTTTTTTTAATAAGTTATTCATTGTTTGTTTGGAATGGAAATTCAACTGGGTGTCTCGTATATGTATGTGTGTGTATGTATATATATATATATATGTATACATACACACACATACATATATATTTACATATATATGTGTATATTTATTTATATATACTTATTTACATATATACACACATATGTATACATGTGTATACATATATATCTGTATATGTGTGTACATATATACACACACACACATAAATACATATGTATTTATATGTGTGTGTGTGTATAGTGGTTTTTTTTTTTAATTTGCTATAGGGCACATGTGCTCTCCAGAGAAAGGCCAGAGAGGGGGGGAAAGTGAGAAAGCACTCCCCAGACAGGATGGCCTTGCCACCCTTCTCCTCCATGCTCCTCTCCAGATGTGGGGCACACACGTACACACGCCAGGTCTGGGACTCGAACTGCACGGTCAGCCATGTGGGATCCAGCCTCCTTACCCACCATGTCACCTGGCTGGCCCCCGAGTCCTTTCTTTTTTTTTTTTTTGGAGACGTTTTTGCATGTGCGCTCACCAGAAAGACAGAGACAAGAGAGACAGAAAGCGAGAAATCACCCCCTGGGGGGATGGCCACGCCGCAATCCCTTCTCCTCCATTCTCCTCTCGGGATCTTGGGCACGCACGCACACGCTTTCAGTATGAGTTTAAGACACCGGGTCCAGGACTCAAACCGGGGTCGACTACATGGGAGTCCAGCAACAAATCCATTGCGCCATCTGCTGGTCCCCCCGCCCAAGTCCTTTGTTCATAAATAGTTTAGAGGTGCATTCGTCCTGCTGAGTGCAGATCGAAACCAAACCTGGACAAATGCATTTGTGGGTCAGCTGGCCTCTCGCCCATTTCAGGTCGAAAGTCAGCACCTGTCTGCTGGTCACAGACCCCCGGAGCCGGCACGCCGTGCGCCTGCCTCACAAGCTGCCCGGCATGCACTACAGCGCCAACGAGCAGTGTCAGATCCTGTTCGGCACCAACGCCACCTTCTGCAGGAACATGGAGGTAAGCCGCTCACGGAGGAGGGCGAGGCAGGCCCAGCTGTCCCTAGCAGGCCTGGCTTCTGCTGGCAGACACCCATGTTCCCTCTTTACACATGCACACCTACGCACATGCACAGCCTCACGGGCATATGCACGTGTGCACCTCAGCCCTGCATGCACACACACTCGCATGCAGCCACGTGCACACCTGCACAATTCCACCCCCAGGCAGGACTGCAGGAGGATCTGCACGTTGGTATCACCTGGAAGACTGGGGACCGGAAGTATTAATGAGCTCAGATTTTGGAATATTCGCCAATAGAGATTTGGGACCTAAGTCTAAATATAAGGTGAATTTTTAAAAAATAAGAGGTTTTTGCCTCACGCTGTGTGCGCTCCCCAGAGAGAGAGACAAAGATAGAAATCACCCCCCCCGGGGGGTGGGGGAATGGCCACACCGCGATCGCTTCTTCTCCTCCATTCCCCTACCGGGATCTTGGGCACGCATACATATGCGTCCTGTGTTTCAAGCCACTGGGTCTGGGACTCGAACCACGGTCAGCCATGTGGGAGTCCGGTGACATAACTGCTATGCCATCTGCTGGCCGCACAAGAGGCATTTTATCTACACCCCCTACACAGCGCCTAGAGGTATTTTATACAGACTTGTGCATTGCGTGTTTAGGCTGCGCCCCGTCCTGTGAGGTCTGGTGTGCAATTTTCCACGTTGGGTGTCCTGTCGGTGCTCAAAAAGTTTCAATTTTCGGAACCTTTGACATTTCGGATCGGGATGCTCAGCCTGTGCTGACACCAGCAGCCTGATGTTTTAGCATGCACGCCCTAGGAGGCTAGAGCAAAGGAATGAACTCAGACTGCTCGGGGGTCAGGTCATGTCACATGTACACAGGTAAGGGAGAGAGCAAACTGCTCAGTGTTGGGACCAGCAGTTAGCGTAATGGCTGTGTCGCTGGACTCCCACGTAGTCGACCGCGGTTCACGTCCCGGACCCGGTGGCTTAAACTCACGCCAGGCGCGTGTGCGTGCGTGCCCAAGATCCCGAGAGGAGAATGGAGGAGAAGGGATTGCAGCGTGACCATCCCCCCTGGGGGGTGATTTCTCGCTTTCTGTCTCTCTGTCTCTCTCTGTCTGGCGAGCGCACGCGCCCTATAGCAAAAAAAACAAAAAAAAAACTCTCAAAAAAAAAAGACAGCACCTCAAAACCAAACTGGCGTTTCCTCTTAGCTGTTTCCCCAAAGGACATTTATCCACTGTGTTGTCCTGAATCCGCTTTGCCATTCTCCTGAGGCAAAAGTCCCACCAGACCTGACTGATGGGTGTCCCACTAGGGTCCATGAGATGCCTTGTCTCTCTCTGTCCCCAGGAGCAGGGCTGAAGGACGCCTGAGCAGGGAGGTGCAATAAGCCCAGGATGTAGCCGTCCCCAGAACCCTGCCGTGCCTGATGTCCCCACCAGCCGTGGCGTGTCTTGGTCACTAAGGGTCTTAATCATACAGACACACACCTGCCACAGGTGTGCTCTTTGCCTGTCCAGCCTTCAGTCTTTGATGTGAATTGATCATACAGAAATATCAGGAGAGGGACCATCAGATTGCTTAATGGTTACGTTGCTTGGAGTTGACCACGGTTCGAGTCCTGGACCCGGCGACTTAAAGCTCACGCTGGGCACACGTGCATGTGTGCCCAAAATCCCAAGAGAAAAATGGAGGAGACCAGCAGTTGGCGTAATGGCTATGTCACTGAACTCCCATGTAGTCAACTGTGGTTCGAGTCCCAGACCTGGCGACTGAAACTCACGCCGGGCACGTTTGTGTGTGTGCCCAAGATCCCAAGAGGAGAATGGAGAAGAAGAGATTGTGGCATGGCCATCCCCCCACAAGGTGATTTCTTGCCTTCTATCTCTCTGTCTCTCACTCTCTCTGTGTCTCTCTGACGAGCACACGCACCCTGTAGCAAAAGAACCTCTCCAAAAAAAAAAAGATGGTGGGAACTGGTTCATTACCTGTTGATGATAATGTGTATAGTATTCTCAACTGGACTGGTCTAGTGTGTATTTCACGTTGGATAAATTCTCCCTCTCTCTTTCTTTCTTTCTTTCTTTCTTTCTTTCTTTCTTTCTTTCTTTCTTTCTTTCTTTCTTTCTTTTTGCTTTAGAGCTTGACAGAGAGCTAGAGGAAAAATGAGAAAGCATCCCCCAGGGAGGATGGCCACACTGCAGTCCCTCCTCCTCTGTTTTCCTCTTCAGGTGTTTTATGGCACACATACCCAGCATGTTTTCCAAACTGCCAAGTCCAGGACTCAAACCGCATCGTTGGCAGTGTGAGATCCAGCCACCTTAACCTCCATGCCACCTGCTGGCCCCACTTCCCCTGTTTAATGTGTTTAATGTTTCATCCCCCTGTTTTGGTAGACCGGGGCTTTGGTCACCTTCCTCTTCTGGGTTATAAACCTTCAAGAGCATCTTCCTCTTCCGGGTTATAAACCTTCAAGGGCATCTTCCTCTTCCGGGTTATAAACCTTCAAGGGCATCTTCCTCTTCCGGGTTATAAACCTTCAAGGGCAGCAGTCTTTGCTTTGGCTTACAGTATTGTCCAACTGCCTTGAGCAATGCCAGGCACACAGTGGGTGCTGCACAGTGAGTCCGCGTTGTGCTGGGATCCAGCCATGACCCTAACAGGAAACATGTCAGGCCCTTCTTTTGGAGAGGTTTTTACTATAGGGCGTGTGCACTCGCCAGAAAGACAGAGAGGGACAGAGAGACAGAAAACAAGAAATCACCCCCCAGAGGGGATGGCCACGCTGCAATCTCTTCTCCTCCTTTCTCCTCTTGGGATCTTGGGCACGCACACACGCATACCCAGTGTGAGTTTAAGCCACTGGGTCCAGGACTTGAACCATAGTCAACTACACGGGAGTCCAGCAACATAGCCATTACACCATCTGCTGGTCTTTATGTTAGGTCCTTCTTATATGGCTTCGCTGAACCCCTGATGAACCTGTGGACAAGCTCAGGATTGAAAAAAAGCTCTTAGATCCTTCCCATAAAATGCATTACTATGTTTTTGTTTTGTTTTGTTTTTGAGAGAGATTTTTGCTATAGAGCATGTGCACTCCTCAGAGTCAGAAAGACACAGAGACCACAAGAAATCATCCCCTGAAGGGATGGCCATGCCACAATCCCTTCTCCTCCATTCTCCTCTTGGGATTTTAGCACGCACGCACACGTGCATAGCGTGAGTTTCAAGCTGCCGGGTCCAGGTCTTGAACTACAGTCGGCCACATGGGAATCTAGTGCCTTAACCATTGTACCACTTGCTGGTCTCTACTCTCTAAGGGTTTTTCCCATCAGGATCACCAACATAATATGTAGGACTTTGTCAAATGTCTTGTAGCTGGAGACCCCCACACCATTCCTGAGGCGTCCTCCCAGGGCAGAAAGCATCTCAGCAGGGCAGTCGGTCACACAGTAAAGTGACAGCAAGCTGGTCCCAGGCAGGCGCATCTCTTTCCGCATGCCTTAGGGTCCTCCCTGCAAAATTCTGAAGACATCCGGCAAGCTAGTGCGCATGGACGGCTCAGAAGTGGGTCTGTTACAGTCAGGGCCCAGTAAGGCGAGCTAAAATCCTTGTCGTTATTTTCTTTCTGGGTAACCCTGATTCCCACCCGTGCTGGGACGCAATTCACCTATCTGTGTGCTGTGAGGATTAGCATGTCTCTCTCTCTCTCTTTTTTTTTTTTAAGAATTATTTTATTTAACTTTCTTTTCTTTTTTTCTTTTCTTTTTTTTTTTTTTTTTTTTGAGAGATTTTCGCTATAGGGCGCGTGCGCTCACCAGACAGACAGAGAGAGACATAGAGACAGAAAACGAGAAATCACCCCCCAGGGGGGATGGCCACGCTGCAATCCCTTCTCCTCCATTCTCCTCTCGGGATCTTGGGCACGCACGCACACGCGCCCGGCATGAGTTTTAAGCCACCGGGTCCGGGACACGAACCGCGGTCGACTATGTGGGAGTCCAGCGACATAGCCATTACGCTAACTGCTGGTTCCCCAGCTTTATTTTCATTTGACCATAGAGTTACAGGGAGAGAGACAGAGAGAGAGCAAGAAGGCAAGCCACCAGGTCCCGGACTTGAACTGTGGTCGGCCATGTGGGAGTCCAGTGCCCTTAACCACCATGCCACCTGCCAGCTCCCCAAGAATTAGCCTGTCTCTATGTGCAATTCCTTGAGGGCTGTGAAAAATTAAGCATCACCTTAAATCTGTTCTCTTCTTGTAGCCAGAGACACCCGGAACTAATCGGAAAAGACTTTGGGCCTGTGTTCTTTCTTTTTCCATTTTTTTTTTTAAGATATTTTTCCTTAGGGCGCAGGCGCTTGCCAGAGAGAGAGAGAGAAACAGACAATGAGAGGGAAAATGAGAAGTCACCCCCCCCCCCAGGGGGGATGGCCACGCTACAATTGCTTCTCCTCCATCCTCCTCCCGGGATCATAGGCATGCACACACACGTGCCCGGTGTGAGTTTCAAGCTACCAGGTCCTGGACTTGAACCACTGTCAACCATGTGGGAGTCCAGTGACGTAATTGCTATGCCATCTGCGGGCCTGGGTCCTTAGTCTTTATAGCGCCCATTCTTCCGTGCCCTGGGGGATTGCAATGGAAACCACGTCATGAAATGCATCAGTGGTTGCCTTTCAGTTTCTTATTCTATCCTCTGCTTTCGGCCAAGATGGGATAACAGGGACCAGATTTGTTCTCATACGTGAAACAACTAACAAAACACAGATACAATATGTGAGACAATGATGTTTTTGGTTTTTTTTAGATTTTTTTAGGGTGTATGTGCTCACTCAAGACAGAGACGGACAGAAAGAGGGAAAGTGAAAAACTACCTCCCGGGGGATGGCCACACTGCAGTGCCTTCTCACCTATTCTCCTTTCAGGATTTGGGGCATGTACACACACACACCTGGCATACTTTTCAGGCCACCGGGTCCAGGACTTGAACGGAGGAATTAGCCATGTGGGATCCAGTGCCTTCACCACCACACCACCTGCTGGCCCCTGAAACAATGATTTTTAAGACACTGGACAGCAAGCCATAAATGACTGTGGTCCTGGGACCAGCAGATGGCATAATGGTTATGTCGCTGAACTCCCATATAGTTCTGACTGCAATTCAAGTCTCGGACCTGGCAGCTTAAAACTCATGCCGGGCGCATGTGCATGTATGCCCAAAATCCTGAAAGTAGAATGGAGGAGAAGGGATTGTGGCGTGGCCATCTCCCCGGGGGGTAATTTCTTGTTTTTCATCTGTCTGTCTGTCTGTCTGTCTGTCTCTCTCTCTCTCTCATGAGTGTGCATGCCCTGTAGCAAATTTCAAAATATTAATAATGATAAATAAATAATTCCTAAGGACAAAAAAGGTACATCAACTCACTTACCACTATAAAGCCTGTCACCTGATGCAGCATGTTGTCATTTGCCCCTCACTGATAGGGTTTTGAATTATAACTGCCAAGTCTGGGACTCAAACTATGTAGTCAGCCATGTTGGGTTCAGCTATCTAAAACACCACACCACTTGCTGGCCCTGCTTACACTCTTTTAATTTGCTGTGTAGTCTCCCTATTTAGTTAGACCATGGCTTCGATGATTTTCCTCTTTCAAGAGCAACAGTCTTTGCGTTTGCACACGGTGTTTTCTAACTGTCTTGAGCAGCATCTGCAAGCAGTGGATTCACTATGGTCTCTGCAGTCAAAACTCTCTGCTAGTGTTAATCAGTATCTGCAGCTGTTCCCCAGTGCTAGTATCACCAACTCAGCTCCACCTCCAATCTTCAGGCATGAGATTCTCATAAGAGCACAACCTAGATCTCTTACATGCACAGTGAGCTCGCAGTAGGGTTCCACTGATCCGATAGGAGGTGGTGCTCAGAGGGTGATGCAAGCAATGGGGAATGGCTGTAAATACAGAGGCGACTTCACTCACTCACCTGCTAAGTACTGGTCCATGGCCTAAAGGATGGAGACTCTTGGACTGGAGGTGCATACATATGCATGAAAGAGAGAGAGAGAGATAAGGCACCCCCTGGTACAGCCTGGTCATACCATGATCCCTTTTTCTTCCAATTCCCCAATCTGTTGGGATCTTACGCATGCTGAAAATATCACTGGCCAGTTCCTCAGCTAGCATCCCTGTGCAGAGCTGCTGGGGAGAGCTGCAGAAAGCACCTGAACATTAATGCGGCAACTGGTCTGTGTGTGCATGTGTGCATGCGTGCGTGTGTATTATTCGCCTTAAAACTTTTGGGAACTATATTGTCTTTTCCCAATCCATTCATCTTTATGCCTATTACAGAGAAGAAAATAATCATGAAATATAACAGAGGTTGGACATTGCCAAAGGAATAAAACTGAGACACACCAGCGCGAAGGAGATGAACAGATTCTTTGTCTTTTCCCAAGATACAGAACATAAATTGTTTTTCATTGCCAGAGGGTGTGTGCACTCACCAGAGAGAGAAAGAGAGACAGAAAGAGAATAAGAGGAAGAGAAATTACCCCCCCCCCCCACATCCCGCTGTAGTGGTGCTTTGGTCACACTGCAATTTCTTCTTCTCCATTTTTTTTTTTTTTTTTTTTGGAGAGGTTTCTGCTATAGGGTGCGTGCACTCGCCAGAAAGACAGAGAGAGACAGAAAGCAAGAAATCACCCCCCAGGGAGGATGGCCATGCCACAGTCCCTTCTCCTCCATTCTCCTCGGGATCTTGGGCACACATGCACATACACCTGGCTTGAGTTTAAGCCACTGGGTTCAGGACTCGAACCACAGTCGACTACATGGGAGTCCAGTGATATAGCCATTATGCCAACTGCTGGTCCCTTTAGTTTATTTTTCTGAGATTTTTGCTATAGGGCATATGTATTCACTGGAGAGACAGAGAAAGCCAGAAATCACCCCCTAGGCGGGATGGCCACGCTGAAATCCCTTCTCTGTTCTCCTCTTGGGACTTTGGGTATGCATGCACATGCACCCAGCATGAATTTTAAGCCACCGGGCCCAGGACTTGAACTGCAGTCGACCATGTGGGAGTCCAGTGACATAACAATTACACCATCTAGTGGATCCATGCATTTGCAAAGTATAGCAGAAAGGGATCATAGGGGGTCAGGCAGTGGTGTCATTGTTACAGTGACTGGATCCCATGTGGTTGGCCATGCAGTTGGAGTCCAAGATCCAGTGACTCGAAAAACACACCAGGTGCGTATGCGTGCGTGCTCAAGATCCCGAGAGGAGAATGGAGGAGAAGGGATTGCGGCGTGGCCATCCCCCCTGGGGGGGGTGATTTCTCATTTTCCCTCTGTCTCTCTCCAGTGAGCATATTCACCCATGGTACAAAAGAACAAGAGGAGAATTTAGATCCTACCAGATGCCCTGAGCACACAAGGACCAGGGGCTCAGTGCTAGAGATACAGTGGTAGTGTCTGCCCCACAGCAAAAAGCGCGCGTTACCCTGCGCTATTGCTGTCCTTTGGGTGGAATTGCAAATGCAGAATTTCCTTCAGACTGGACTTCCACATGCATTCTTCTTTTGGCAGTCACCCTTCAAAGCAGTTTGAAGACCGAGCAAAATTGAAAACCATCCCCTCACTCTACACTGTCGAGTACATAAATGGGGAAAAAAAAAAATAAAAACATGGTGGCAATTGCTTTGGGAACAGCCGTCTCTCCAGACGAGCCAAGTGGCTGTTTCTTAAACATTTGCATACCAGCAAACCAAGAAAAATGAAAATACAGTCCATTTTGATTCTTAGGGCCCTGGAGGCTCCTGCAGTATCCCCTTTGAATCGTTCGTGTCTGTCTGAAGAATGCTGGTATGTAAAGGCTCAGAACTGTCTGTGGAAATAGAAACTAACAAGAAAAAGAAAAATTGGCACCCCTAGCTGGCATTGGTTACAGAAGTTATTGGCAAATACAGCTGTCTCCTCTTTCGGCCAATGGTAATGTGCTGTTTTTAATTCAATAAAGCATTTCAAGAAAGTCCAAACAGAACAGTTATAAACACGGCGTGGTAAATATTTATTAGGAAGGGGGAAACGAGCTTTATGCAATTAGCCCAATCAATCCGTTTTATGATGACACGTTCCTCCTGTCCTCATTGGCAAAGTCACTTCAACGTTAGCAGGGCTGATTTCACAAGATTTTCAAGTGAGTTAAGTTCCGATATCCTGCCAGGTGAAATTGGGTGAGAGAGACAGAGACAAGAAAAGTGAGAAATCATCCCCCCCTCTCCCCAGAAGGGATGGCCACACCACAATCCCTTCTCCTCCAGTCTCTTCTCGGGATTTTCGGCACTCATGCCCATGCACTAACATGATTTTATTTTTTTCTTTTAGAGATTTTTGCTACAGGGCACATGCACTTGCCAGAGAGACAGAGAGAGAGATACAGAAGGGGAGAAATCCCTGCCCTCCCGAGGGGGATGGCCATGCCACCATTTCTCCTGCTTTGTTTTCCTCGTGGGATTTTGGGCATGCACGCAGATGTGCCCAGTGGGAGTTTTAAGCTCCAGGGTCCGGGACTAGAACTGAAATCAGCCATATGGGAGTCCACCAACATAACCATTTGCCGGTCCCCCCAAACATGATTTTTTTCTTTTTTCCTTTGAAGAAGTTTTTCCTATAGGGTACGTGTGCACGCCAGAAAGACAGAGAGAGACAGAGACAGAAAGTGAGAAATCACCCCCGGGGGATGGCCATGCCACAATCCCTTCTCCATTCTCCTCTCCGGATCTTGGGCACTCATGCACACACGCCCAGCGTGAGTTTAAGCTACCGGGTCCAGGACTCGAACCGTGGTCTACCCCATGGGAGTCCAGCAACATAGGCATGACGCCAACTGCTGGTCCCTTTCCTGTCCTTTTTTTAGAGCATTATTTGGGTGCCTGTGAGTGATTGCTGGTTTATAAGCATTTATGGAGCCTGAAGCTATCAGCCCCTCATTTCCGGAAGGCAGGTGTCTAGAGTGGTCCTAAGCCACTGGAAGGTCTCGTGCATCCATTTCTACCTTCTTTGGTCTTTCTGAACACTCAGCACCTCTTGGTACCACACCAACGTGCCATCCATAGCTCACTATCATCGAGGTGGGCTCACTCCTCAGGTGCCCAGGTTCCTGTCCTGGCTCAACCTCTTCTTTTTTCTTTCTTCCAGCATAGGGTACGTGCACTCACCAGAGAGAGACAGAGAAAGGGAAAGTGAGAAAGCTCCCTCCGGGGAAGATGGCCACACTGCAATCCCTTCCATTCCATTCTTCTCTCGGATTTTGGGCACACATGCACACGCACCTGGCATGCTTTTGAGACTCCAGATGGGTCTGAGACTCAAACCACATAGCCATGTTGGATGTAGTTGCCTTAACCACCACAGCACCTGCTGACCTCCACCTCTACCTCTTCAATGAGTTTCCTAGTCTCTCTATGCCTCAGCCTTCTAGTCTGCAAAGGGGGAAAATAAATACTTGCACATGATGGGGAGAATATGTTTTTTCCTTCAGGTTTTTGCCATAGGGCATGTGTGCTTGCTGGAGAAAAACAGAGAGAGAGAGAGAGAAAGTGAGAAATCACCCATCAAGGGGAATGGCCCTGCCACCATCCCTTCTCCTCTCAGGATTTCGGGCACGCACACACATGTACCCAGTGTGAATTTCAAGCTGCTGGATCTGGGACTTGAACCCTAGCTGGCCATGTGGGAGTCCAGCACCTTAACCACAGAAGTAACCACTGAATTAGAACACTTCACCCCTGCATGCCTAGCTGTTAAGTAGTATCATTTTCTATCACCTGTGTTTTAGAACCATAGAAAAAGGGAGAGACACTGTCTAACTCAGAGGTCCCCAGATTTCTTGGCCACAGGGACCAATTTTGTGGAAGATAATTTTTCCGTGGATTGAGGGCATGGGAAAAGATGATTTCTGGATGATTCAAGCACAGTACATTTATTGTGTCCTTTATTTCTGTTACATTGTAACATATACTTCGATTAGATTGGGTCATCGGAAAAGTCATGATGCATTTTTGCATGGAAAAATACATCATGCCTTTTTCGATAACCCAATACACTAACTTACTTGCCCCTATAAAGCCTGCCACTCAATGCAGCTTGTCACGTACCACTCACTGATAGAGTCTTGATAGAGTCTACAAGGAATTGATTCATTACGGTCTCTGTCCAGTCAAACTCTCTGCTAATGTTAATCAGTATTTGCAGCCACTCCCCAGTGCTAGTATCACTGCCTCAGCTCCACCTCAGATCATCAGGCTTTAGATTCCCATATGCAGCCCACAACCTAGATCCCTCACAAGTGCAGTTCACAATTAGGTTCCCACTTCCATGAGAATCTAATGTCACCACTGACCTGACAGGAGGCGGAGCTCAGGGGATGAGTGAGTGATGGGGAGATTTGGATGGAGCTTCACTGGGCACCCTGGTCTAGCTGACAGTCACGTTGGCTGGTCCTTCTTGTCCACAGCATTCTCTGTGCTGTCCTCCCCATCCATCCTGGCACTCTGGGAACCTGTACCCCCAGATTGCTTTCCAGCCTTCATTCTCTCTCTCTCTCTCTGTCAGCAATCTCCCAGTCCCTTGGCTGGGAAGCCTCTTGCTGTCTTCCCCAAGCCCTGCAAGACTTGCCTAGACTTTTTTTTTTTTTTAGAGAGAGAGAGTTTTGCTATAGGGCACGTGTGTTCACCAGAGAGACAGAAAGTGAGAAACCACTCCCCAGGGGAAAGGCCATGCCACAATCTCTTCTCCTCTCAGGATTTTGAGCATACACACACACATACACAGCTTGAGGTTTTTTTTGTTTTTTTTTTTTAAAGAATTATTTGATTTTATTTATTTTAATTTGACCACAGATAGAGTGTGTGAGAGAGAAAGTGAGAAAGCAAGCCACCAGGTCCGGGACTCGAACCACAGTGGGCTATGTAGGAATCCAGCACTCTTAACCACCACATCACCTGCCAACCCCCCCCCGTCCGTCCCCCCCCCCGCCCACACACACACCGTGAGTTTTAAGCCACTGAGTCCGAGACTCGAACTGTCGGTCGACTCCATGGGAGTCCAGCAACGTAACCATTACGCCATCCTTGCCTAGACATTTGGATGGATAGACGCCAGGAAGCTCAGGGTGTCAGAATTCCACCTGGGAACAAGATTCTCTTCTCTGACGTCAGTCGTTTCCAAAGCAGGTGGATCATGACAATCTCTTCCAGAGGCTGCAAAGTGTGTGTCTCACCATGAATCTTGTGCTATAAAATCCCTAAACGGGTGAGTTCCAGGCATGTCTTTTTTTATTTTATTTTTTTTTTGTGGAGAGGTTTTTGCTATAGGGTGCGTGCGCTTGCCAGACAGAGAGAGACAGAGAGACAGAAAGCAAGATATTCCCCCCCCAGGGGGGATGGCCACACCGCAATCTGTTCTCCTCCATTCTCCTCTCAGGATCTTGGGCACGCACGCACACGCGCCCGATGTGAGTTTAAGCCACCGGGTCCGGGACTCGAACCACGGTCGACTACGTGGGAGTCTAGCGACATAGCCATTATGCAAACTGCTGGTCCCAAGGCATTTGTCTTTTTAAACAGCTCCTCCAGGGATTCTCACACCAGCCTGTTTGTAGTGCTGATGCAAATAAAATCTTGCCCTTTAATGCTATGGGCCTGGCCCGAGTCCGGGCTGGCCCTGGCCCCGAGGCTGGCCCTGTCCCGAGGCTGGCCCCGGCCCCTCTCAGACAGACAGGGCAGTTCGGTAGTACGTGGACTTGGACGCCGGGCTGAAAGCCTCTTGCCTGTCTCGTTCTGAGCTTCCTGCTCGGCAGCTGCAGCCTCTCTTGAAGCTGTTGGACTTTGGCAGCCAATGGCCCGAATTTTCCAGAAGTGTTTGAGAGTTTACAGTAGGCTGTGGTCTCAGAGCGCCCTCCAGACAATGTATGCTGTGTGCTAGCTTGCTTTCATTTCCTGTCCCCGCTGCCAGCTAGGTGCCCCGAGGCCTGTGTCCCACCCTCACCCAGCTGTACCCAGCCCCCCACTGGAGCATGGTCCCTGCCACCCACAAGGACATGGCAGGAGCCACCAAGCCTGGGACTCCGGAAGCCGTCCAGAAACGAACTGGCACACGGCCACGGGAAGACTTCACACTGCAGCAGAGTGTGTGGAAACCTTGCACCAGACCCTTTTGCATCTCAGCCCCCATCTTTACTATCTCCCTTTTGGCTTGCGTTATCAGCCACGCGTTTTGCAGGAATTTTATTTTACATAACTGTTCCTTCAGTGCTGGCTGGAGCTGGAGCTGTTCCCCAGACACTCCGTGGGTGCCCAGGGAGGAAGCTATGAAAAAAAAAATCATAAGCTTCAGGTTTGGTTTTTTTTTTTTTTTTTTTGAGAGGTTTTTGCTATAGGGCACGTGCACTCGCCAGAAAGAGAGACAGAGAGACAGAAAGTGAGAAATCACCCCCCAGGGGGAATGGCCACGCCACAATCCCTTCTCCTCCATTCTCCTCTCGGGATCTTGGGCACGCACGCACACGCGCCCGGCGTGAGTTTAAGCCACCGAGTCCGATACTCGAACTGCAGTCGACTATGTGGGAGTCCAGCAACATAGCCATTACGCCAACTGCTGGTCGCAGCTTCACAGTTTTTTAAAAAGGGGATGCCACCAGTTGGAGAGAGGTGGCAAAGGCTTGCGTGCGGGAACAGCAGTGTCCTCCGAACTCATGCCCTCCTGGTATTTTCATAGTTGTTCTGGAGAAGAATGCTTGGTGCTGCAAATCATGCAGCACCTTGCAGAACTATGCTGCAAAGCATCTTGGGTCTGGCCTACACCACACCGTAAATGTAGCTATGAGGTAACAGAGTCAGAGAGCTTTTTTTTTGTATGCTATTCGCATGGACCTGTGGCTTTCTGCTACAGTTCAAGAATGGCCACAGGGTAGGGGGGCAGGATTTGCGGGGAATCCGGGCATCTCCACCTCTGACTCAGCTTGAGTGGATACCCCCGAATCTGTTTCCACATTGTGCAATGCACCAAACCTCACTGCAGTCAAGGACCTGGTTGCTTAGTAACGCTTGCACATGGAACATGGAACATTGCACACGGAGGGGACCATGTGGCTCTGGCATGGTGCGTTCTATAGCTCTGTGTTTTAGACTCAGCGGCTGTGTTGAGCATGAGAGAGATTGCGATTCAGACCTGTGAAGGGGCCAGCATTTGGTGTCGTGGTGGAGGCACTGGACTCCCGCATGGTGGACTGCAGTTCAAGTCCCGGACCCGGCAGCTTGGGGATCACACCAGGCGTGTGTGTGTACGTGCCCCAAATCCTGAGAGAATGGAGGAGAAGGGATTGCCATGGCCACCCCCCTGGGGGGGGGGGGGTTCTCACTTTCTCTCTCTCTATCTCTGTCTCTCTGTAGTAAGTGCATGAGCTTTATGGCAAAAAAATCTTAAAAAAAGATAACTGTGGGGAACCAGCAGTTAGCGTAATGGCTATGTCGCTGGACTCCCACGTAATTGACCGCGGTTCGCGTCTCGGACCCGGTGGCTTACAACTCACGCCGGGCGCGTGTGCGTGCGTGCCCAAGATCCCGAGAGGAGAATGGAGGAGAAGGGATTGCGGCGTGACCATCCCCCCTGGGGGGTGATTTCTTGCTTTCTGTCTCTATGTCTCTCTCTGTCTGTCTGGCGAGCGCACGCGCCCTATAGCGAAAAAAACCTCTCCAAAAAAAAAAAAAAAAAAAGATAACTGTGAAAAATGATTGCAGTAGGGCAGCCAGTGGCATGGTAGCTAAGGTGGCTGAGTCCCACCTGGCCAACTGTGTAGTTCAAGTCCTGGATCCAGCGGCTTGAAAAACACTGAAAATAAAAGAAAGGATCGTGTAGACATAATGATATGGCAGACATCTTGAGAGGAGAATGGCGGAGAAGGGATTGTAGCATGGCCAGCCTCCCTAGGGGGTAATTTCTCATTTTCCCTCTCTCTCTCTCTCTGTCCCTCCAGTGAGTGCATATGCCCTATAATAAAACCTTAAAAAAAAAAAGTAGTGAAATATCTCTTTAAAGGCTTCTTGAGTTTTATGTCTTTGAAAGGGCTTTCCCACTTCTATATTATAAATCATGGTTTCTTCTAGAAATTTTATGACCTTGTTTTTATGCTTAAATGCTTAATATAGTCCTTTTTTTTTTTTTTTTTTGGAGAGGTTTTTCGCTATAGGGCGCGTGCGCTCGCCAGACAGACAGAGAGAGACACAGAGACAGAAAGCAAGAAATCACCCCCCGGGGGGATGGTCACGCCGCAGTCTCTTCTCCTCCATTCTCCTCTCGGGATCTTGGGCACGCACGCACACGCGCCCGGCGTGAGTTTTAAGCCACTGGGTCCGAGACGCGAACCACGGTCGACTATGTGGGAGTCCAGAGACATAGCCATTACGCTAACTGCTGGTTCCCAATGCTTAATATAGTCCTTTCTTAAAAACATCTATTAGTTTTTCTTTTTTTCTTTCTTTCTTTTTTTTTTTTTTTAATTTGGCCAGAGAGAGAGAGAGAGACAGAGAAGGAAAGTGAGAAAGCAAACTACTAGGTGTGGGACTCAAACCATAGTTGGTGTTGTGGGAGTCCATTGCCTTAACCACCATGCTGGCCCCGACTTTCATGAAATTTCCAAATAAGCATTCCTAACATCTTTCTTCCCAGAGGAAAAAAATCCAAGGCAAACACAAATAGAAAATTGACCTCTATGTAAGCATGTTCTTAAAAATGTTTCTAAGCATGTCAAATATCTGTGCCCCTAATTTTGTGACTTTATCCTTCTTGGTTTTGAATGTGATATGCACGAACTCACATAGTAGTCCGTTGTTCTCTGTACCACTGTTGAATGCCCAGTGAGATTGCTTCCGGCCTGGGCACGAGACTGTCACAGAGCCTTGCAGTGACCATTCTTGACAGTGTCTCGGGTGAGCAAAGACATTTATCTTCAGGACATGCTTAGGAGTGGAATTGTTGTGTCTTAGAATGTCCGTGTCTTCAACTTTAGTAAATACGCCAAAGAGTTGTCCAAAGTTGTTGAACTGAGTTAGACTCTCATCAAGAGTATAGAGGACTTTTGGGGCCAGCAGGTGGCGTGGTGGTTAAGGGCTCTGGACTTCCACATGGTAGACCACAGTTCAAGTCCCAGACCTGGTAGCTTGCTTTCTCCCTTTCTCTCTCTCTTTCTCTCTCTCTTCCTCTCTCGCTGGACAAATTAAAATAAGTAAGTAAATAAAGTTAAATTTAAAAAAAAAGAATATATAGGAGTTTCCTTGTGTCATGTCCTTGTCAACACTTGGTATTGTCTTTTTTTAATTTACTTATTTTTTAGAGGTTTTTGCTACAGGGCGTGTGCGCTCACCAGACAGGCAGAGAGAGACAGAGAGACAGAAAGCGAGAGATCACCCCCCAGGGGGGATGGCCATGCCACAATCCCTTCTCCGTTCTCCTCTCGGGATCTTGGGCACGCACGCACACGCGCCCAGCGTGAGTTTCAAGCCACCGAGTCCAGGACGCGAACTGCGGTCGACTATGTGGGAGTCCAGCGACATAGCCATTACGCTAACTGCCGGTCCCCTCTTTTTTTCATTGTAGCCATTCTGGTGGGTAAATAGAGGTATCTAATGATGATTTTAATTTGTCTTTCCTTGAAAAAACTGAGCAGGGCCAGCCAGTAGTGTGGTGATTAAGGCGGCTGGATCCCACACAGCCGACTACTTGATTCCTGGACCTGGCAATTTAAAGAACCCGTCGGGTGTGTGTGTGTGTGTGTGTGTGTGTGTGTGTGTGTGCGGCGCATGTCTGACATCTCAAGAAAAATGAAAGAGAAGGGATTGTAGCATGGCCATTCCTCCAGGGAATACTTTCTCTCTTTTTCTGTCTCTCTCCATGAGCACGTGCACCTTATTGCAAAAAAAATTTGTTTCCTATTTTGAGAGATTTTTGCTATAGGGCACATGCACTCACTGGAAAGACAGAGTCAGAAAGCGAGAAATCACCCCCCGGGGGGGATGGCCACGCCGCAATCCCTTCTCCTCCATTGTCCTCTCGGGATCTTGGGCATGCACGCACACGCGCCAGGCGTGAGTTTAAGCCACCGGGTTTGGGACTCGAACCACGGTCGACTACGTGGGAGTCCAGCGACATAGCCATGACGCATCTGCTGGTCCCCCAAATGACCAGTTCTTTAAGGGCACTAATCGGCCCCAACGTACTTGAAAAATGAGTGAACGGTGTGGGCTCCTCTTAGCTCGTCTCCTAAGTCCCTGCCAGCTCTGCTCTCCCTCCCTCTCCCTCCTTTATTTTTGTCCCGTCAACTGTTAAACATTCTCTGACTTCAGACAGCACGGTCGTGCATCTGTTCTGTGCAGATGTTTGCGATTACCGGGAATAGCTGACTTCTAAACTGAGCATGGCACGCCCTTTGCAAACCACACCGTGACTCCTGCACCCGCTGCAGGAGACCCTGGACCTCCACCCTGTCCAATGTGCACGAGCAGGTGCCCTGGCCACACCCTGGAGGACACACCCTGGCATCCCCCCTGCCCCACACTCCCCATGGTTCCGGGGTCTTTTAACCTGTTGGTTTTGGAATCCTGGAATCACTCCATCTTCAAAAGATCTTAAGGGGACCAGCAGTTAGCGTAATGGCTATGTCACTGGACTTCCATGTAGTGGACCGTGGTTCGAGTCCTGGACCCGGTGGCTTAAACTCAAGCTGGGCACGTGTGCATGCATGCCCAAGATCCCGAGCGGAGAATGGAGAAGAAGGGACTGCGGTGTGGCCATCCCCCCTGGGGGGTGATTTCTCGCTTTCTGTCTCTATCTCTCTCTGTCTTTCTGGCGAGCCCATGTCCTATAGCAAAAACCTCTCAAAAAAAAGAAGAAGAAAAGAAAAGATCTTAAGTACATCTGTTGTTAATTTGCAGATCACGAGGCACGGGTTTGGGTGCAAGTAGTTTATCTGGGAAGTGATCCCAGGAAACATTGAGAGGGAGTAGGGGGAGGAGGGGCGGGTCAAAGATGCATGGGTGGGCTCCCCCGTGGCTGCCAATGAGCACCGAGGGTCTCTCACCAGGCCCGCCCAAGAAGCAATGCGGAATGTCCCTGTGACTCTGCCCCCGAGCAGGATGGGGGTTATCCCCATTTTTATCCTTCATGATTTGGGGGCACCGTCTGCACACGTGTCGCTGTCTGGGTCTGCGTTGGTGATTTCGCTGACCGGCCTCATTCTGAGCGCATCGCCTGGCCGTGCAGTGGGGAGTCTGTGTTGTTAAATGCCGCTTCCTGTTTTAGAGGGGAATGATTCTCATTGTGTGTTTGTGGCTGTTCCCATCTTGTCTAGGAGACATGCCGCAGGAAAGTATGCCCAGCGCAGCTAAACTAGACAGGTGATTGCGAGGAGCACGGAGGCGGCCTCTGGAATTCCGGGGGCCCCCGGCTGTCAAGGCTCTGGGGCTCTCCCATCTAGACCCAGGTCTTCCAGCAAGCCCTTCCTGGTAGTTTGGTTAGACTCCTTCTCTGTGCTTTTTTTTTTTTTTTTTTTTTTTTGCTATAGGGCACGTGTGCTTGCCAGACAGACAGAGACAGACAGAAAGCGAGAAATCACCCCCCAGGGGGGATGGCCACGCCTCAATCCCTTCTCCTCCATTCTCCTCTCGGGATCTTGGGCACGCACGCACACGGCGTGAGTTTAAGCCACCGGGTCCAGGACTCGAACCGCGGTCGACTACATGGGAGTCCAGCAACGTAGCCATTACGCTAACTGCTGGTCCCCTTCTCTGTGCATTTTGCTGACCCTGGTATCCAAATATCAGCCTGATTCCTCTACATTCGAGGGGAATTAATGGCTCCAGGGAGGTAAGGGCTGTCACCTGTGTCCTGCCTCTGAACACCTGGGCCCTCAATAGCCGAGGCTGAAATTAACACGTCAACCCCCCGAGGCATGCCCACCTCGGAGGAGGAACTACGCACCATTTGGTTGCATGAAACGAGCCTCTTCACGTGTTTCAAATCCCAAATCCGAAAGGGTCAGAGGTCATCTCGCCAGCCCCACCCAGGCCCTGCAGCGGCAGGTGTTCCAGGCGGAGGGTAACAGCCCCTTCTTTGTTCTCCAGCATCTGATGTGTGCGGGGCTGTGGTGTTTGGTGGAAGGAGACGCGTCCTGCAAGACCAAGCTGGACCCTCCCCTGGACGGCACCGAGTGTGGGGCAGACAAGGTAACCCCCGGTCTCCCCACCCCAGCACGCACTGGGCCCCTCTCCTTCCAAAAGGCAGTCTGTGTCCGGGAGCCTCTGAAACACCCTCTGGGACCGCCACGGAATTGGCCCACGAAACCCACTCCAGGGCCAGGGAGAGACCTACATCACCTCGCTCATTTTTTTGTTTCTTTCCTTTTTTTTAATTTTTAATTTGCTATAAAGTGTGTGCACTTGCCAGAGAGAGAGAGAGAGAGAGGAAGCACCCCCAAAGGGTGCCATGCCTTCTCCATTCCCCTCTCAGGATTTGGGGTGCACACGCACACACACCCAGCGTATGTCTCTAGCCACTGAATCTGGGCTCAAACAATGTTACCCCTTGGGGTCCAGCTGCCTTCGCCGCCACGCCACCAGCTGGCCTTCCTTTTTTTCTTATTAGCATTTGAGTTAGAGTACTTCTTTTTGTCACATGAGTGTTAATTTACAGGGTTGTTGGAAAAGTCCTGACTTTGTTTTTTTTTTTTTTTTTTTTTGCTTTGTTTCTCTGTAAAAATGCATCCCGACGTTTCTAACAACCCAAGAAAAGGCACAACTTCCTTCAGTATCCTGGAATGTAATACTGGCCGTCCACCATAGCAAGAGTCAAATGGATGAGTTCAGAACAGGGCTGTCCAGTCTAGCTAGATGTTAAGAGGGCTAGCCTGATTCGCACACCCTGGGAGAGATCTGCGTTAGGAAAGGGGTTCAAAGCCGCCAGCCCCAGAGAGGTTCCCTGTGGTCGTATTACAAGGATTCACAGAGAGCTGAAGAGGAGGTGTTGTTTCTCTCTGATGCAGAGACTGGCAACCACCAGGTCAAGTCTTTGTGCCTTGGGGTATGTGCCACGCACTTTGGGAAATTTGTTTTAAAGAATTATTTAATTTTGGGACCAGCAGGTGATGTGGTGGTTAAGGCACTGGACACTCCCACATGGCTGACCACGGTTCAAGTCCTGGACCTGGTGGCTTGCTTTCTCACTTTCTCTCTTTCTCTCTGGTCAAATTAAAATGAAGGAATGAATGAATAAATAAATCTTTAAAAAAATTATTTAATTTTATCGTTATTATTTTGAATTTGCTATAGGGCATGCACACTCACCAGAGAGAGCGTAAGAAAGCAAGGCTCCAGGTCCGGGATTAGATCCACTGTCAGCCATGTGGGAGTCCAGTGCCTTCACCACCTGCTGGCCCCAGGAAATTCTGTTTTAGAAAACTGGCTTGCTTTGATCCTCAGAAAGAACTGGTATGCACCTACATGGAGCTGGCTATGTTCTCTCTAGCCCCTAACCCAACTTGGAGATTCAGAATCTCAGAACCAGGAAATGCCCCCTTTCAGAAAGACACTCATAGTTACGAAAGCCGACCGAAAGCTTGGGTCTGTCTCTTCATGGGTCACGTGGTCATGTGGATTAATCCTTTTGTGGGGGATTTAGAAAATCCCAGCGTTTAAGGGACAATCTAAAACCCAGAGGGTGAGTAAGAAGTGTCACACTGGAACATATACACCCCTTTTTAAAGCTTAGTTCTTCCATGAAGGAAACAGATAGGCTTCTCTAACAGGGTCCCCACAATTTTTTTGTTTAAGAGAGTTTTTTGCTATAGGGCGTGTGCAATCTGCAGAGAGAGAGGCAGAAAGTGAGAAATCACCCTCTGGGGAGATGGCCATGCCACAGTCCCTTCTCCATTCTCCTTGTGGAGTTTTGGGCACGCTCGCACAGGTGCCAGGCGGAATGAGCTTCAAGCTGCGGGTCCAGGACTCAAACCGTGGGCAACCACGTGGTAGTCCATTGCCTTACCCACTACACCACCTGCTGGCCCCAGGGTCTACTGAATTTAACCCACCCTAGTCTCAGTTGCCAGAATCGTGGCTGTGTGCACGCACAGGGGTGTGGAGAGAGACCCTGGGACGCGAACCCGGAACTTCCCCACCCGGGTCTAGATATGTTACCCCTGCGCCAGCCGCTGTCAGCCGGAAATAGCCTATTTAACGTAAATTTCACGAAGTGATTCCTGGCAGTCCGGTAGGCTGCTTCCCACCTGGAGGGACCCCCATGTTTGAAGGGGCAGAGCGCGCTGACAGCCGGGTCCGCCCCTGCTGTGTTTCAGTGGTGCCGCGCGGGGGACTGCGTGAGCAAGACGCCCATCCCGGAGCACGTGGACGGAGACTGGAGCGCGTGGGGCACCTGGAGCATGTGCAGCCGCACCTGCGGGACCGGAGCCCGCTTCCGGCAGAGGAAATGTGACAACCCCCCGTAAGTCCGCGCGCCCTGGGCGTTTCCAGAGAGCCTAGACTGCGCGGTCTCTCTGCCTTGGGTAGTGGAGGGTCTGGCTCCCAATGCGCAGGAACAGGACTAGGAAAGAGAACCAGGGTGGGGTACTGGAGGGAAGGGGGAGGCAGCAGGCGTCCATGGCGCCAGGCCGCAGTGACTTGCTCCGTGGTCATATTGCAAAGACTGAAAGAGAAAAGGAAGCTTCATTTCCCTCTGGGGTTCTGATTGGAGACCCTAAGTCAGGTCTGGTGGCCGTGGGCAGGTGCCACGCCTATGCTTGGAGGTTTGGCTTTCCAGGGTGCACACGGAGCTGGGTGTGTCCTGGCTAAACCAGATCCCATACTGGGCTGGTTCCGTTATAATTCCGTGCTGGGCCTGTGGAAAGGTTTCCTGGATCAGCTGGATTCGGTCCCTGACTGCTTGGGGGTCTCCTTACTGAGGGCCAGGAAAGAGAGGCCTTGGAAAGGCCAGATGGCATAGTGGTTATGTCGCTGGACTCACGCATGGTTAACTGTGGTTCGAGTCCTGGACCTGGTGGCTTGAAACTCACACGGGGTGCATGTGTGTGCTTGCCCAAGATCCTGGGAGAAGAATGGAGGAGAAGGGATTGCGGTGTGGCCATCCACCCTGGGGGGGAGGGTGATTTCTCACTTTCTCTCTTTCTGACAAGCACATGCACCCTATAGCAAAAACCTTCCCCACTCCTCTCCAAAAAAAAAAAAAAAAAAGAAGAAAGGGACCAGTAGTTAGCGTAATGGCTGTGTCGCTGGACTCCCATGTAGTCGACCGCGGTTCAAGTACTGGACCCAGTGGCTTAAACTCACGCTGAGTGTACGCAAGATCCCGAGAGGAGAATGGAGGAGGAGGGATTGCGGCGTGGCCATCCCCCCTGGGGGGTGATTTCTCACTTTCTGTCTCTCTGTCTCGCTCTGTGTTTCTGGCAAGTGCACGCGCCCTGTAGCAAAAACCTCTCAAAAAAAAAAAAAAAAAAAAGAGGAAAGACAAAGGAAAAGCGGACCTTTAGATTGGCTGTTAGCTGGTTGGGGGCCGGCCTGGTGGTTTACTGAGTCACAGCCTATCTGGATTCAGTTGTCTTATTCATTACAAGATTTCCCATGGGTCTTCCTGGAACTATTGGACAGAAACAAGTGTTTTTGCTTTTTGTTTTCCGTTCTGGTTTCTTTTTATTACTTATGACGGTGCCATGACCCCTCCCACTCACCTTTGCACATTTTGTCTCCAGAAAACCCAGAATTAGATGTCGTGGTCACTTTACAGTAATCCCTTCTCCACGGAATTTTCCCTTCTCTTGAAGTTTCCTATTTAAAAAAATAACTTTGGGGGGGAAGATTTTTGCTATAGGGCACATGTGCTCACTGGAGAGACACAGGAAAAGTGAAAAGGTGAAACAGGGGGATGGCCATGCCACAATCCCTTCTCCTCCATCCTCCTCCTGGGATTTCCGGCATGCACACACACGCGCCCGGCATGATTTTCAAATCACTGGCCCAGAGCTTGAATTGCGGTCAGCCACATGAGAGTCCAGCACCTTAACCACCCCACCACCTCCTGGCCCCTCTTGTTTCTTTTGTAATCTATTTATATCTTGTGTGTTATAGCATGTCAACTTTAAAGCGGAGCAAGTTGTAAATGAGGAATGAACAGAAATGCTTTCTATCCACACTGAAGTCATAGACACGAATATTGGGTCATTGGGAAAGTTATGACGTAGTTTTTACGTAGAAAGACACGTCATGGCTTTCATTGGCAAATGCTGTGTCTGGATTAAAATCTTTTATTCTCTTTTTTTTTTTGGAGAGGTTTTTGCTATAGGGTGCGTGCATTCTCCAGAAAGACCGAGAGACAGAAAGCGAGAAATCACCCCCCAGGGGGGATGGCCACGCCGCAATCCCTTCTCATCCATTCTCCTCTCGGGATCTTGGGCACACACACACACACGCGCCCGGCATGAGTTTAAGCCACCGGGTCTGGGACTAGAACTGCAATTGACTACATGGGAGTTCAGCGACATAGCCATTACTCTAACTGCTGGTCCCTGGATTAAAATCTTGATCCCACGTTCTCCTCTAGACCAGTGAGATCACAGCCTCTAGAAGTGGAACCCAGGAGGGAGTTGTTTTAAATTGCCCAGGTGATTCAAGTGACCAGCCAAAGTTGGGAGCCTTGGGATTGAGAGAAAGCTTAATTATGGTCAGTGGCAGGAATACCCTTTTTTTTCTTTTTTTTTTTGGTGGTGCTACAAGAATTGGCATCATGTCTTTTATTTTTTATTTGCCAAAGGATGCACGTGCTCCCTGGAGAGACAGAGAAAGGGAGAAAGCCCCCGCCTACCCCATGAGGAATGGTCATGCCACAATTCTTTCTCCTCCATTTTTACCTTCTGGGCAGAATTTTGGGTATGCACACGCATGCACCTGGAGTGTTTCTCAAGACACCAGGTCTGGGACTTGAACCCCGCTACTGGCCATGTGGGATCCAGCTGCCTTAACCACCACACCATGGCTGGCCCATAGATTAGGCCTTACTAGTTGGTCCCTTTCTGTCTTTCTCTTTCTCCAGGGACCAAATGTGCCCTATAGCAAAACATCTAAAAAACAAAACAAAAAAAAAAAAACCTCTCAGCCCAGCTGTTCTGGCCAGGAAGTTAAGGCATTGGATCCCACATGGCAGACTTCCAGGTTTGAGTCCCAGACCCCACTGCCTGAAAATTATGCCAGGCGCAGGTGTATACGTGCCCAAAATCCCAAGAGGAGACGGAAGGAGGAGGGATTGCGGCATGGCCATCCCCCTAGGAGTGATTTCTCACAATTTCCCTATCTCTCTCTGGCTAGTGTACACATCCTATAGCCAAGGGAAAAAAAAAAAAAAAGACAAAAACAATAACCTTCTATCACCTGTCCCAGCACCTGGCACATAGTAGGTGTTTAATCTGTTATGAATGACTTTATTTTTAATTAAATAATTAAATTTAATTAAATATATAATAAATATATAACATAGAAATAATTTAATTAAATAATAAATAATTAAAATAGATGAAATAATTTATTTATTATTTATTTAAATTTGAACAGTGAGGGACAGCAAGTGAGAAAGCAAGCCATCAGGTCCGGGACTCGAACCACAGTTAGCCACTGGGAATCCAGTACCATTAACTACCACGCCACCTGCTGGCCTCGTAAATGACTTTTTAATTAGAAGCTTAGATGGGGAGATGGTTAGAAGTGCTGTTCAGCTAAATGGTAAGAATGTAACAGCGTGGTCTGTTTTTCCATCACTCTGTGTGGGAGTTAATATTAGTTAGACTTTGGGCCCTCAGGAAAAACCCTTCATCTGGATTCATGGTGCTCAGGTTGGGGTCTGCCTTTTGGTTATACCCCTTCAAGGAAAATCCTTCTGCTCATTGGGCCTCTGTCTCCCCCTTAAGAGGGCATAGGTACAGGGCCAGCAGGTGGCGTGGTGGTTAAGGTGCTGGACTCCCACATGGCCGACCATGGTCCAAGTCCTGGACCCAACGACTTGAACATCATGCTGGATGCAATGTGTGTGTATGCCCAAAACTCCTGAGAAAGTGGAGGAGAAGGGATCGTGGCGTGTTCAAACCCCGCTAAGGGTGAATTCTCACTTTCTCTTGTAAGTGCATGTACCCTATGACAAAAACCTAAAATAAAAAATAAGAAAGACATGGTATAGTGGGAAGAGCCAGGCTTCCAAGCCAGAAAGGAAAAGTGTTCAAATCCCAGGGCTACTCCTTACAGCACCTGACAGCTACCGTGTACTTGTTTCGCTGTCTAAGAATCACAATCATTCCTGAGAACGTGTATACCGTGTTGGGGTCTATATTTAATAAGCAGTTCATCATTATTAGCACAAATAAAAGAATGGACGGACACCACTTGCCCTACCCCACCAATCTCAGGGCACTGTTTGCAGCTCAGAGGAGGTTAACTGGCGTGGAAAAGCCTGTTCAGTGCAGAGAGAAATTTACAAGGGTTGTTTGTCATCTCTCTATGCATGTAACAAGAGCTTGTGGGCCCTGGCTGGGGACTGGTCTCCTGTGTCACATTGCATATGTGACACATTACACATCCCACATCCAGTGACACCCAGTACATGTCGTAATAGGGGACTATTGGCACCTTTACGTGCCCAAAGAGGAGCCAACAGGTGGCGTAGTGGTTAAGGTGCTGGACTACCACATGGTCGACCTTGGTTTGAGTCCTGAACCCGGCAGCTTGAAACTCACATTGGGTGCATGTATGTTGGGTGTCCAAAATCCCAAGAGGAGAAGCAATTGTGGCGTGGCCATCCTCCCTAGGGGGTGTGATTTCTCACTTTCTGTCTCTCTGTCTCTCTCTGTCTTTCTGGCGAGCGCACGCGCCCTATAGCAAAAACCTCTAAAAACAAAACAAAACAAAACATGCCAGGCACCTGTGCATGCATGCTCAAGATCCCCCCAGGTCGGAGAAACAGAGAAGGGATTGCAGCGCGGCTGCGCCTCAGTGTGGAGGCCCCTCCTCCCCGTCTCTCAGTCTCCCGATGGACCACGAGGTGTGGTCTTGACTGGCAGATGGGGTCTAGGTGTGCAGAGCACCACGGAATGTGGCCTCGTCCTGATGCAGGTGGAGGGATCCAGCCGGTCTCTGCTCAGAACACACGAGCCGTTCCTTCCCAAGGCAATGAGAGCTATTTATTTGCTCATTCTGAAACAGAAGGACTTGCACAGGGAACCCAGGAGCTGTTGAAAGGTCAATTCAGAAAAGATGTGAAAAAATTAAAAAAAAACAATCCAAAAAATTTCTTTTAGTGTTTTCACTGTTACACATGGCCTTTTTATTTAAAAAAAAAAAAAAAAAAAAAAAAAAGATTTTTGCTATCGGACATACCAGAGAGACAGAAAGTGAGAAATCATCCCCCAGAAGAGATGGCCACACCACAGTCCCTTCTCTTCCATTCTCCTGTCAGGATTTTGGGTCCACATGCATACACACCCAGCTTGAGTTTCAAGCCACTGGGTCTAGGACTTGAACCATACCTGGCCATGTGGGAGTCCAGTGCCTTTACCACTATGCTACCTGCTGGCCCACGCCAAATTTTTTTTTTTTCCCGAGAGGTTTTTGCTATAGGGCGCGTGTGCTTGCCAGAAAGGCAGAGAGAGACAGAGAGACAGAAAGTGAGACATCACCCCCCCGCCCCCCCCCCCCCCCCCGGGGGGATGGCCACACCGCAATCCCTTCTCCTTCATTCTCCTCTCGGGACCTTGGGCACGCACGCACACGCACCCGGTATGAGTTTAAGCCACTGGGTCCAGGACTCGAACTACATGGGAGTTCAGCGACATAGCCATTATGCTAACTGTTGGTCCCAGGCCAAATTTTTTTAAGGTTTTGCTATAAGGCGTATGTGCTCACCAGAGACAGAGAGAGGAAAAGTGAGAAATCACCCTCCAAGGGGATGACAGCTCTACAGTCCTGTCTCTTTTATCTTCCTGGGATTTGGGGCATGCACACACACACACACACACACACACACACACGTCTAGTGTCATTTTCAAGGTGCCGGATCCGGGACTCAAACTGTGCTTGGCCATGTGGTAGTCTAGTGCCTTAACCACCATGCCACCTGCTGGCCCTTCCATGCATGCCCAGATTTTAAGTTCACATGATTCGTGGATTTTGCTGACCTGATACTCAACCATATTCTGTTCCCAGATTATCTTGATTTATGATTCTTGGAGGCATTTCTGTTTGTTTGTTTGTTTTTTGGAGAGGTTTTCACTACAGGGTGCATGTGCTCGCCAGAACGACAGAGAGAGAGAGATAGAAAGCGAGAAATCACCCCCCAGGGGCGATGACCATGCCGCAATCCCTTCTCCTCCATTCTCCTCTCGGGATCTTGGGCACACACGCACACACGCCCAGCGTGAGTTTAAGCCACTGGGTCCAGGACTCGAACCACGGTTGAATACATGGGAGATCAGCGACATAGCCATTACGCTAACTGCTGGTTCCTTGGAGGCATTTTCCTGATAGCTCCCTTAAAACATGCCACTAGCATGAGTCTGGCATCACAGAGACGGGGCTGCATTGAAAACCTGCCCTGCTCCGTCGCCTTCTGACCAACAGAGACAAACCCCTGCCATTTCCGCAGCACTCTCGGGTTAACACAGACTGTCTTCCTCCTTCTAGCCCCGGACCCGGAGGCGCACACTGCCTGGGTGCCAGTGTGGAGCACGCGGTCTGCGAGAACCTGCCCTGCCCCAAGGGCCTGCCCAGCTTCCGGGACCAGCAGTGCCAGGCACAAGACCGTCTGGGCAGCAAGAAGAAGGGTCTGCTGACGGCAGTGGTGGTTGACGGTAAGGCACACAGCATGTCCTGTCTTACTGGCGTCCTCCGTCCTCCTGCAAGAACACGCCCACCCCTTAGAGAAACCTCCAGGGCACCCCTCCCCCAGATGTACCCAACGGGCTGCCCCTGTCTTCTCTCTAGATCAGTCATGGCCAGCCCTTCTGAGCAGTGGGGTTGAACTTGAACGATGCCATGTGCTAAGATCTTGCAAAAGCAGCTATCAAGGCAGGCAGCAGGCCAGATGCATCCTGCACCCCACTTGCAGCAAGACAAATGTACTGACAGTCTGCCTCCCGCCATCAGGGGCTCGGGGACCCAGGACAAACTTGTTGGCGAGGGAGGCTTACCCGACAGCAGCATGGCGGCGTGTCTGTGTGTCTGCTGGCTCGTTTCCGATATTCACGTCCTCCTATTTTGCTTTTCTTGGTTCATTGGGGATCGACCCTTATTCCTTCACTGGGGTGTTTGGAGACATTTTGAGAACTGTTTACAGCTTGGGAAAAGTGATAAGCACAGGGCATGTTTTCTTTCTAAGAGTTTTCTCCAGATCAAGAGCTTCTGGCCCTCCGACTGCCTCTATGGATGCTGGTACAATTTCCAGGTGTTAGGGACCAGCAGATGGCATAATGGTTATGTCACTGGACTCCCACGTAGTCGACCCTGGCTCGAGTCCTAGACCTGGCGGTGTAAAATTCTCGCCAGGTGTGTGTGTGCAAACGTGCCCAAAATCCCTAGAGGAAAATGGAGAAGGGATTGCGGCGTGGCCATTACCCCCGGGGGAGGGGGTGATTTCTTGCTTTCTGTCTCTCTGTCTGTGTCTCTCCACTGAGCCCACACGCTCTATAGCAAAAAAAAAAAAAAAAAAAAAAACTCTAAAAAAAAAAATTCTAGGTGGTATTTCATGCCTGTAGGATTTGCAGTGTCTGTATATTGTAGGTAAGGACACTCCAGAGCCTCGTTCAGGGTATTCTTTTTCCCACTTAAAACTCTTTCTTCATTGGGACCAGCAGTTAGCGTAATGGCTATGTTGCTGGACTGTCATGTAGCCGACCATGGTTCGAGTCCCGGACCTGGTGGCTTAAACTCATGCCGGGCGTGTGTGTGTGCATGCCCAAGATCCCGAGAGGAAAATGGAGAAGGGATTGCAGCGTGGCCATCCCCTCTGGGGGGTGATTTCTCACTTTCTGTCTGTCTGTCTGTCTCTGTCTTTCTGGCAAGCGCACGTGCCCTATAGCAAAAACCTCTCAAAAACATAAAACAAACAAACAAAAATACCACTTTCTTCAGGAAAGAAAATTTTGTGCTATAATGATGACAATAGGGTCCCATTTGCTGGGCCTGCCATGTGTCAGGCACAAGTTCGCTTTACATACATCACCTCACTTCATATACAAGCCAGCTGTGCTGACGATGAGAGGTGACAGGCAACGTGACACGTCTAAGCCTCTGCAGCTGATGAGCCATGGGGAGGGTGCGAACTCCAGTTCCGGAAGAGTAGAGTTGACTCACAGAAAATAACCAGCTGTCATCTGGCGTCCAGTCCTTGGAAAAAAATAGGACTTCCTGGGTGCAGAGGGAGAGGGGTCCCTTCCAAAGAAGCAAAGCTACTGAGCCTGATTAGACAGTCTCTGAGGTGTTTGGCCAAAGATGTTCCTGGTATCATGGTTCTTTCCAGCGATGAGAAGAGCCTTGGAAGTTGGAAGTCTACACGCTTCGGTCTGCTGTTCTCAGGTCAGGGTGCATAGCCGTGCAAAGATAGGCCAGACGGTCCCAGAAACATCAGCCTCTGAGCCATGTTTGATATTTTTCCTCAGGTTTTTGCCCTAGGGCGCATGCACTAGTCAGAGAGAGAGAGAGACAGAGACAATGAGAGGGAAAGTGAGAAATCACTCCCCCAGGAGGATGGCCATGCCACAATCCCTTCTCGTCCATTCTCTTCCTGGGATCTTGGGCACGCACGCACACGCCTAGTGTGATTTTCAAGCCACAGGGTCCAGGACTCCATGGCCTTGTGGTGTAACCACTATGCTATCTGCTGGTCACCAAAGCTGCAATTTTTAGCCTAGCAGCCTGATCCATCACCAGAGAGAGACAGAAGGGCGGAAGGGGGAGGATGGCCACTTCCCAAGGGCGATGGCCATGCCACATGCCCTCCTTCATTCTCTTCTCAGGGTTTTTGAGCTTGCATGCCCCAAATTTTTCAATTTTGATTTTTCAAGCTGCCAAGCCTGGGATTCGAAATGCACACTCAGCCATGTAGGATCCAGCTCCTTTACCTCTGGGCCCTGACCCAATATCTTTGGGCTGACTAGGAAAGTTATGTGTCCTGTTCTGAATGCTAGTGGGTTGGTATTAACGAACTCATTCAGTTGTGGACTCATTTTAAATTATTGGGAAGCTTCCCAGCTGTTTTCCTCTGTAAGAAAGGATACCACTAGGGGCCAGCAGGTGGCATAGTGGTTAAGGCACTGAACTCCCAAATGGCCGACCATGGTTCGAATCCTAGACCTGGTGGCTTGAAAAATTATACCATGCATGCGTGCTCCAAATCCCAAGATAATGGAGAAGGGATAGCAGCATGGCCATCCCCCCCAGGGGGTGATTTCTCACTTTCTCTCTCACTGTCTCTGTGTGTGTCTCTCTCTCTGGTGAGTGCACACAACCTATGGCAAAAACCTTGGGGGGATAAAGACACGACTTTTGGGGGCCTCGTTTCCAAGTGGTACTCAGATAAAGACACTTGTAGATTTCTTTTCCTGTCCTCTCCTTTTCTGTGGGCGCAAGAAGAGGTGAGATCTAGGGCCGCCTCACCCCTTTTTCATTCCCACCCAACTGCGTGCACCAAACTCTTGTTTTTCTTTCTTTGGTGTCTCGCTTTGGTTTGAAATTCTCCCACCTCAATTAGTCAATGCAGAAATCCCCCTCCTATGTCTGTTTTTTCCACGTGCTTCTCCAAGTTCAGATTAACCTTCTGTCTCACGTCTTACCACAAGTGCATGGCTGGGCTACTTGGTTCTCTTATCATTACAGAGGCTGAGATTTAAGTCTAGCATCTCCATCCAGGAAGCTTCATATCACAGCTTCTTAGAGAGCCCAGTGGGTTCAGAATGAATGTCTTTTTTTTTTTTTGAGAGGTTTTTGGTACAGGGCGTGTGCGCTCGCCAGACAGACAGAGAGAGACATAGAGACAGAAGGCGAGAAATCACCCCCCAGGGGGGATGGCCACGCCACAATCCCTTCTCCATTCTCCTCTCGGGATCTTGGGCACACACGCACACACGCCCGGCGTGAGTTTAAGCCACCGGGTCCGGGACTCGAACCGCAGTCAACTACATGGGAGTCCAACGACATAGCCATTACACCAACTGTTAGTCCCCAGAATGTCCTTATACAAGCGCTTTTTGTTTCTTGTTGCCCAAGCCATAAATGATGAAAGCTTGAGTTCCATTGCCTTGATCTGAAAAAGGGTGACCCTATTCGACACGGACAGCAGTAGGCTGTCAGTATTTCTGCTTTCGAAGGAGGGTCCTCTGAGTTCAGGACTTTGCAAGAATAGCTTTGCTGCAGCGACGCGGTCACGCCTTCGTTCCTGTTTGGTGTGGTTTTCTCTCCCACACATACATAGAAGCCAGAGATGTTTTAAAGCAGCATTTCACAAGGGTAAAAGCAAAATAATAAATGGCCAATTCAGCAGGCAGGGTGAGAGAATACAGATGGTACGTGTGCCTCTCGAAATTCGGGTTATAAAAGGCACAATTCTAGCTTAGCCGTGATAGGAACAATTCCTGTGGTTGGGCTCTGGGCTCTTCTGAAGTCCATATGACTGCCCTATTCATTGCGTTGCTATCGCAAAGGAATTCTTTGGTAAGTGACGCACAGCTCAAGAAAGGGGAGACTCTATATTTTTTTCTTTCTCTCTCTCTCTCTTTTAAAGAATTCTTGCAGAGGTAGATTTTCCAAGGGAGGACTCGGGACCACAAATCCCTCCCACCTCCAGAAGAAGACAAAGACTCTCCTTAGAAAATATTTCTAAGTGGAAAAGCCTTCAGACAGAAACCCGTGGAGATGGCTGATTGCCAAAACCACCCCATTTCTGCTTTCCCCGTGGAATCTCATTGAAGTGGAAAACCTTCAAGAGTTTAGTCCGCTCCGCCCAGGCCAGCAGGCCACGTGCCCACTGAAGTGTCAGAGGGCTTGGTGAAGGCCACGTCTGGACGTGGTGGTGTGTTCCTAGGTCTGTCTCCCCGGCACGCAGAACCCCATCCAGGTCTGAGCCTCCAGTGGGAGGGTGGGAATGTGGGTTAGAGCTCACTGACTCCAACTCAGCCAAGCTGGCTGGAGTCACTGAATGAAAACCAGAGAAGTTGTTGTAAAAATGCAAAAATATTTTCTTGGTCCCAGTGATCAGAATGAGGTTTCAAGATCAGGGCCCTCTTCATGTCTGGATCGTCTCTCCATGACTGCCTCACCTTACCTCTGAGGGGGTCACAGTCTTCTGTCCCCACTGCAGACCCAGGTGACAGGACAGCCCACAACACTACTTAGGTAAATTGACATCCTTTCCCCCAAATAATTTTTTCTTTTTTTACATTTACTTTAATTTACTTTAATTGAATTATTAATTAATTCATTTAGCATAGAGCCCACTCACAAGACAGACAGGGAGAGGGAAAGTGTTTTTTTTTTTTTTTTTTTTTTTTTTTTTTGAGAGGTTTTTGCTATAGGGCGCGTGCGCTCGCCAGACAGAGAGAGAAAGAGACATAGAGACAGAAAGCGAGAAATCACCCCCCAGGGGGGATGGCCACGCCACAATCCCTTCTCCTCCATTCTCCTCTCGGGATCTTGGGCACGTACGCACACGCGCCCGGCGTGAGTTGTAAGCCACCGGGTCCGAGACGCGAACCGCGGTCGACTACGTGGGAGTCCAGCGACATAGCCATTACGCTAACTGCTGGTTCCCAAGGGAAAGTGTTTTGTATTTAGAGAATAAACAATAACAGAGGAAAAAGAACCAAGCTGGAGCAAAGGGGCTGGGGTGTGGCCCTGCCAGCGGGGAGGCTCAGACAGCCGTGCCTAGGCAGTGAGCTCGTCTGTAGGATAGCGTGATGACAGCACCCATTCGATAATACGTAGACACTACTGAGCGTGTTGCCTGTCATGGTGCAGGTAATACATGTCACTTATGGATTTCTTTATCACTATGATGGTTGTTAAATCATTTCCAAGCTCAGTTACCTGTATCATTGAGTCAGCACTTTATTCTTGTAAAGAGGGTTTTTTGTTTTTTGTTTTCTTTTTGTTGTTGTTGTTGCTATAGGACTCATGTGCTCACCAGACACAGAGAGAGAGAAAATGAACAATCATCCCTCAGGGGGATGGCCATGCTACAATCCCTTCGTCTCCATTCTCTCTTTAGGATTTTGGGCATGTACACACACGTGCCCAGCATGAGTTTCAAGCCACCAGGTTCAGGACTCAAACCACAGTTGGCCATGTGGGAGTCCAGCACCTTAGCCGCTAGTCCACCCGGCCTCAAGACAACACTTCTTTCTAAAGGTAAAATCTACCATTTCAATCCGTTATGGCCAAGAGAGCATTCCTTACAGTGACGCTTTGGAAGCAGCCCGTGTGTGCAGGAAACTCACTGGTCCTTTAAACTGAGGGACTGCTGCAACTGATTGGCTCTCTGGGGTTCCCTATGGGACCTCAGGGTCCCAAAGAGTACCTCCGTGATCTTGTCACATGAGCCTCGCAGAGCTGATCCGTGCGTGTCTCCATCTTGTACCTCCGTGATCTTGTCACATGAGCCTCGCAGAGCTGATCCGTGCGTGTCTCCATCTTGTACCTCCGTGATCTTGTCACATGAGCCTTGCAGACCTGATCTGTGCGTGTCTCCATCTTGTACCTCCGTGATCTTGTCACATGAGCCTCGCAGAGCTGATCTGTGTGCGTGTCTCCATCTTGTACCTCCGTGATCTCGTCACATGAGCCTCGCAGAGCTGATCCGTGTGTGTCCATCTTGTACCTCCGTGATCTTGTCACATGAGCCTCGCAGAGCTGATCCGTGTGTGTCTCCATCTTCTACCTCCGTGATCTTGTCACATGAGCCTCGCAGAGCTGATCTGTGCGTGTCTCCATCTTGTACCTCCGTGATCTTGTCACATGAGCCTCGCAGAGCTGATCCGTGTGTGTCTCCATCTTGTACCTCCGTGATCTTGTCACATGAGCCTTGCAGAGCTGATCCGTGTGTGTCTCCACCTTGTACCTCCGTGATCTTGTCACATGAGCCTCGCAGAGCTGATCCGTGCGTGTCTCCATCTTGTACCTCCGTGATCTTGTCACATGAGCCTTGCAGACCTGATCTGTGCGTGTCTCCATCTTGTACCTCCGTGATCTTGTCACATGAGCCTTGCAGAGCTGATCCGTGTGTGTCTCCATCTTGTACCTCCGTGATCTTGTCACATGAGCCTCGCAGAGCTGATCCGTGTGTGTCTCCATCTTGTACCTCCGTGATCTTGTCACATGAGCCTCGCAGAGCTGATCCGTGTGTGTCTCCATCTTGTACCTCCGTGATCTTGTCACATGAGCCTCGCAGAGCTGATCTGTGCGTGTCTCCATCTTGTACCTCCGTGATCTTGTCACATGAGCCTCGCAGAGCTGATCCGTGTGTGTCTCCATCTTGTACCTCCGTGATCTTGTCACATGAGCCTCGCAGAGCTGATCCGTGTGTGTCTCCACCTTGTACCTCCGTGATCTCGTCACATGAGCCTCGCAGAGCTGATCCGTGTGTGTCTCCATCTTGTACCTCCGTGATCTTGTCACATGAGCCTCGCAGAGCTGATCCGTGTGTGTCTCCATCTTGTACCTCCGTGATCTCGTCACATGAGCCTCGCAGAGCTGATCCGTGTGTGTCTCCATCTTGTACCTCCGTGATCTTGTCACATGAGCCTTGCAGAGCTGATCCGTGTGTGTCTCCATCTTGTACCTCCGTGATCTTGTCACATGAGCCTCGCAGAGCTGATCCGTGTGTGTCTCCATCTTGTACCTCCGTGATCTTGTCACATGAGCCTCGCAGAGCTGATCCGTGTGTGTCTCCATCTTGTACCTCCGTGATCTTGTCACATGAGCCTCGCAGAGCTGATCTGTGCGTGTCTCCATCTTGTACCTCCGTGATCTTGTCACATGAGCCTCGCAGAGCTGATCCGTGTGTGTCTCCACCTTGTACCTCCGTGATCTTGTCACATGAGCCTTGCAGAGCTGATCCGTGTGTGTCTCCATCTTGTACCTCCGTGATCTTGTCACATGAGCCTCGCAGAGCTGATCCGTGTGTGTCTCCATCTTGTACCTCCGTGATCCTGTCACATGAGCCTCGCAGAGCTGATCCGTGTGTGTCTCCACCTTGTACCTCCGTGATCTTGTCACATGAGCCTCGCAGAACTGATCTGTGTGTGTCTCCATCTTGTACCTCCGTGATCTCGTCACATGAGCCTCGCAGAGCTGATCTGTGTGTGTCCATCTTGTACCTCCGTGATCTCGTCACATGAGCCTCGCAGAGCTGATCCGTGTGTGTCTCCATCTTGTACCTCCGTGATCTTGTCACATGAGCCTCGCAGAACTGATCTGTGTGTGTCTCCATCTTGTACCTCCGTGATCTTGTCACATGAGCCTCGCAGAGCTGATCTGTGTGTGTCCATCTTGTACCTCCGTGATCTTGTCACATGAGCCTCGCAGACCTGATCCGTGTGTGTCTCCATCTTGTACCTCCGTGATCTTGTCACATGAGCCTCGCAGAGCTGATCTGTGTGTGTCTCCATCTTGTACCTCCGTGATCTTGTCACATGAGCCTCGCAGAGCTGATCCGTGTGTGTCTCCATCTTGTACCTCCGTGATCTTGTCACATGAGCCTCGCAGAACTGATCTGTGTGTGTCTCCATCTTGTACCTCCGTGATCTTGTCACATGAGCCTCGCAGAGCTGATCTGTGTGTGTCCATCTTGTACCTCCGTGATCTTGTCACATGAGCCTCGCAGACCTGATCCGTGTGTGTCTCCATCTTGTACCTCCGTGATCTTGTCACATGAGCCTCGCAGAGCTGATCCGTGTGTGTCTCCATCTTGTACCTCCGTGATCTTGTCACATGAGCCTTGCAGAGCTGATCTGTGTGCGTGTCTCCATCTTGTACCTCCGTGATCTTGTCACATGAGCCTCGCAGAGCTGATCCGTGTGTGTCTCCATCTTGTACCTCCGTGATCTCGTCACATGAGCCTCGCAGAGCTGATCCGTGTGTGTCCATCTTGTACCTCCGTGATCTTGTCACATGAGCCTTGCAGAGCTGATCTGTGTGTGTCTCCATCTTGTACCTCCGTGATCTCGTCACATGAGCCTTGCAGAGCTGATCCGTGTGTGTCCATCTTGTACCTCCGTGATCTTGTCACATGAGCCTCGCAGAGCTGATCCGTGTGTGTCTCCATCTTGTACCTCCGTGATCTCGTCACATGAGCCTCGCAGAGCTGATCCGTGTGTGTCTCCATCTTCTACCTCCGTGATCTTGTCACATGAGCCTCGCAGAGCTGATCTGTGTGTGTCTCCATCTTGTACCTCCGTGATCTTGTCACATGAGCCTCGCAGAGCTGATCTGTGCGTGTCTCCATCTTGTACCTCCGTGATCTTGTCACATGAGCCTCGCAGAGCTGATCTGTGTGTGTCTCCATCTTGTACCTCCGTGATCTTGTCACATGAGCCTTGCAGAGCTGATCCGTGTGTGTCTCCATCTTGTACCTCCGTGATCTTGTCACATGAGCCTCGCAGAGCTGATCCGTGTGTGTCTCCACCTTGTACCTCCGTGATCTCGTCACATGAGCCTCACAGAGCTGATCTGTGTGTGTCTCCACCTTGTACCTCCGTGATCTTGTCACATGAGCCTCGCAGAGCTGATCCGTGTGTGTCTCCATCTTGTACCTCCGTGATCTTGTCACATGAGCCTCGCAGAGCTGATCCGTGTGTGTCTCCATCTTGTACCTCCGTGATCTTGTCACATGAGCCTCGCAGAGCTGATCCGTGTGTGTCTCCATCTTGTACCTCCGTGATCTTGTCACATGAGCCTTGCAGAGCTGATCCGTGTGTGTCTCCACCTTGTACCTCCGTGATCTTGTCACATGAGCCTCGCAGAGCTGATCTGTGTGTGTCTCCATCTTGTACCTCCGTGATCTTGTCACATGAGCCTTGCAGAGCTGATCCGTGTGTGTCTCCACCTTGTACCTCCGTGATCTTGTCACATGAGCCTCGCAGAGCTGATCTGTGCGTGTCTCCATCTTGTACCTCCGTGATCTTGTCACATGAGCCTCGCAGAGCTGATCCGTGTGTGTCTCCATCTTGTACCTCCGTGATCTTGTCACATGAGCCTCGCAGAGCTGATCCGTGTGTGTCTCCATCTTGTACCTCCGTGATCTTGTCACATGAGCCTCGCAGAGCTGATCTGTGCGTGTCTCCATCTTGTACCTCCGTGATCTTGTCACATGAGCCTCGCAGAGCTGATCTGTGTGTGTCTCCATCTTGTACCTCCGTGATCTTGTCACATGAGCCTTGCAGAGCTGATCCGTGTGTGCCTCCATCTTGTACCTCCATGATCTTGTCACATGAGCCTTGCAGAGCTGATCCGTGTGTGTCTCTGTCTTCCACAGTTCTCTTTCACCCGTCACCAGTTCGGGTCATGCCCTCTAAACAGGGACAGCACCCCAGCCTGCCAGCACAGGCAGTGAGTCATTGCCTCCAGCTCGACCCTGCCCTCTGACTGCTCGCATCAGACCCATCTCATGGGACTGGTCACATCTTGCCTCATCCAGGGTTGGCGCTGTACTTTCCACAAGGCCACCGGGTCCTTGAAAACTCATTCATTACTCATCATCCCCCAGCAGTGCCTGCAAAGAGCCTTGTGTGAGGGAGGGCTTCCGGCCATGCTCGCCCAATGAATGCATATCGGACCCTCATGACTTGGCTTACCTGGGAGACCGAAGACCTCCCGGTTTCCTTCTCACACTCCTACCTGGAAGAACCAGGTTGAGCATCTCCACCGCAACCTTCAGCCTCTTTTTCATGCTGTCAGGCAAGAGTTCCCACTGGGCGGGTTGACCAGCAGAGCTCCATGACAGCTATGGAAAGCTCCGGAAGCCAGTGGTGACTTAGTCATCCAATCGTGAAAGCCCCAGAGGTTGGGTGAGACCACGCATCTGCACTGACGAGAATTCTCCAGCTGAGAGGCCGAGGACTTTGGAGGCCACATTAGCTTCAGAGCCTTTCTCTGCCCCTCCCTCTGCACACTGGGGACTTCCACAGGACCCTCTGGGGAAAGCTGATCTGTGGCGGAGATAAAAGGCCTTTGACTCTCTGGAGGCTCCCTTCACATAGTGATCACCTCAGTGGCATTCGAGTTAGGTGACTGAGAGAGAGAGAGACAGAGAGACAGAGAAAGAAAGAAAGAAAGAAAGAAAGAAAGAAAGAAAGAAAGAAAGAAAAGAAAAGAAAAGAAAAGAAAAGAAAAGAAAGGAAGAAAAGAAAAGAAAGAAGGAAAGAAGGAAGAGAAAAGAAGGGAGAGAAAAAAAGGGGAGAAAAGAAAGGAGAGAAAAGAAAGAAAAAGATGCCTTCCTCTTGCTCAATCACTTACAGAAGAGCAAAACCTATTTATTTATTCAAAAATATTATATCGGGTCCTGTCATGAGCCAGTTCCTGGGCCCAGTCTGAGGACTAACGATGCATCTGATTCCCCCTGCCCTCGAAGGGCTCCCAGTCCCATCAGTACTTCATTCTGAAGAGAGTCGAAATCCATGCCTTTCTCGTTCCTTCCATAATGGGACTTGCCTTAGAAGAGACCCCTGTGCATGAGGGAGGTGCCTGTCCTTACCCCCCCCCCCCACCAGGGACAGTGGGAGAGCCATGACATGGATGCTTCCAGAACCTTCTAGAAGGCCAAGCCCAGAGAAGGGTTTCCAGGTGGAGGGAACAGCCCAGGCAAAGACTCGAGCATGTGGCTTGTTCTGGGAGCTGACATGGTATCAGGGAAATAGAAGTCGGGGTCTCCATCGTGCCTAGTGACTCGGTTCTGATGGATAGTTCTACCAGCCCCTCAAGTCCATTTCTGTACCTTAGGTCTTCTCCCTTTCTCCCAGGACTTAGGTGCCCCATAACACAGCTTTGTGGCTGTTACCCAGCAGGTGGGGTGGTGGATAAGGCACTGGACTCCCACACAGCCAACTGTGGTTTGAGTCCCCAGCCTGGTGGCTTGAAAAATCACGCTGGGCACGTATGGACGCGTGCCCAAAATCCCAGAAGGAGAACGGAGGAGAAGGGATTACGGCATGGCCATTCTCCCTGAGGGGTGATTTCTTACTTTTTCACTCACTGTCTGTCTCTCTCTCCTGCGAGCACATGCATAGGAAAAATACCCTAAAACATTTTTTTTAAGCTTTTAGCAAAGCCATGGCCACTCATGGGGCCTCTTCCAAGCCAGAAGTGTCCTTGTCCATCTCCCCCTATTTTTCCATCCCCATTCTAGGATGGCTACGAGGCTCCCCCTAGACACTAATTCAATTTATACAAGGTTAGCACCCACCACACCTCTGTTCTGCCTGGTTCGTTTGAGGAGGAGGAAATGCAGTGTTTTTGCAAGGGATAGAACACCACAGAGCTCCCGCCCCTCCCTGCACCAGAGTCTGAGGGTCTTTTCTGTTTGCTGTGTGGGTAGTTCAGAGGAGCAGGTGCCAGTATCCACAGGAACGCGCTAAGTTGCTGTGACCTCCCTTTGCCTCTGCCAGCCTCTCTTCCCTTGGCCTCCCCAGCACTCCTGAGGGGTGAGCCCTGCATGGCCCACACATCCTTTCCTTTGTCAACATCCACCAACTTTTCCCTCCTCAGATAAGCCGTGTGAGCTCTACTGCTCGCCCCTCGGGAAGGAGTCCCCACTGCTGGTGGCCGACAGGGTCCTGGATGGCACTCCCTGCGGGCCCTACGAGATGGACCTCTGTGTGCATGGCAGGTGCCAGGTGACGTGTTTTTCCTTATTCTCTTGGGGGCTGAGGGAGGCTCCGTCTCCTCCAGGGGGTTGGGGTGGAGCTGAGGCCTCAGGTGGCCTGGGGGCGTGGCTTCTTCTGAAAGGGACCCAGTGGCGCTGCCTCTGGCAGCCTGTGGCACCCGACACACAGCGCCACCTGGTACACCACCCCTGCCCTCAGCACCATCATGGCGACTTGCAGGCCCATTGCAGGCTACCGGAGTTGAAGTGGCTGAAGGAACAGCAGCCATGACATTACCTCTGAACTTTTTCATTTGCTTTAGCTAGACTGAGGTTTGAGCCCCACACCCGGAGGCTTGAAAATTATACTGGGCATGTGGGCATGCATGCCTATGATGCCAAGAGGAGAAGGGATTGCAATGTGGCCATCCCCCGTGGGGATGATTTCTCACTTTCCCTCTCTCTGTCTTTCTGTGTCTCTTTCTGGTGAGCGCATGCATTCGGCAAAACCTTAAAAAGAGAAAAAAAAAATTGCTTTGCCTATGATGACACCCCCCCCCCAAAAAAAAAAAATAAGAGAAGGTGTAGCACTAAGGTGAAATAGGAGGATGCACGGCCAAGCTGTTGTCTGTTTCGTTGCCAACGAGTTAGTAGAACTAATGGGACCAGCAGATGGCGTAGTGGTTACGTTGCTGGACTGCCATGTAGCTGACCACGGTTTGAGTCCCAGACCTGGTGGTTTAAACTCACAGTGGGCGCATGTGCGTGCGTGCCCAAGATCCCGATGGGAGAATGGAGGAGAAGGGATTGCAGCGTGGCCATCCCCTCTGGGGAGGTGATTTATTGCTTTCTGTCTTTCTGGCGAGCACAAGTACCCTATAGCAAAAACCTCTGCAAAAACAAGAAAGAAAACTAAGAAAATGCCTTTGTCGGTGGTATCTGGGGACATAGAGGAACATGGGTTTTAGGGAGCATTCCACCCACTGGGATGTCTTCCCCAAGCCCATCCTAATGTCTGATGTCTGTGACTCATTAGGACAGAGACACATATCATTTAAAAAGACAGACAATGGAGGAAGGAAAGAAGGAAAGGTGGGAAAAGGGAAGGAGGAACTCCATCTTTCCCTTCATCACGGCTGCATTAGCTGAGGGCCAAATGCAACCTGTGCCCTTCCCCGGCAGTGCTCCTTGGCCTGGGGCAGCACATGTGACTCTGTGCTCCTCCCTGTCCGTGAAAGCAAGTGTCCACCTGATGTGCTACAGCAGTTGGAGTGTGCGTGTGGGGGTGGGAGTGCGTTTTCAGTGGGGGTGCATTTTCGAAGGGAGCGAGTCAGGCAGTGGCACCTCAGGGATGCTTCCGCTGCGCTATTTCCTGATGGCTCACATTGATATGAGTATGTTGAGGAAAAGAGAGAGACTCCGTGTCTTATCTCAGGCTGTTCTAACGAACATACAAGAAGCCAGGTGGTTTCTGAACAACAGCAGCTTATTTCTGACAGTTCTGGAGGCCAGGAAGTCCATGATCAAGGCACCAGTAGGCCCAGTGTCTGTTGGGGGCTCATTTTTCATAGATAGCGCCTTCTCCCTGTGTCCTCACTTGATGGAAAGGGCAAGAAGATCTCTGGGGCCCCTGTCCTAAGGGCACTAATTCCACCGTGAGGGCTCTTTCATCCTGACCTAATTATTCCTATCTCATCTGTTAATTGCCTTGTTAGCAGAAATACCGAGACTGGCTGGTTTTATAAAGAAATATGTTCATTCAGCTTATGGTTGAGAGGCCCAGGGTCCAACTTCTGTTGAGATTACAACATGGCGGAGGGCAGGATCTCAGAATGGGTGTGATCTGTATCTGTGTGGCCTCTGCTTGCTTCACTGTGTCTCTTTATATACGTGCCACAGAGATGTCTCCCTAGCCACCCAATCGCTGATCTCCTCTCAAAGGATAGGTCCCACCTTTTGACCCTCTTCATTCTGGAATAGTGGCTGAACACATGGATTTTGGAGAAACACATTCAAACCCCCCAGTATACCCCAAAGGGCCTACCTTCTAGGGATAAATTGAGGGCCATGGCACAAACATTCAGACCATACTACCCAAGGAGTCCATCTTCCTCAGCCACGGTTACCTGTTTCTAGCAGGTGAACTCGCCAAGAGCTTTGGGAGACAGCAGCCCATGGAGCCTGGAGCAGGCTAATGTGGGTCAGGATTACCATGTTTTTCATTGATTTTCATGCTTCCTTCTGTGGCCTCCAGTGGCCATGTGTGGGGCTAAACAAGGAATGCATTCACCAAGGGCCACTGTGGGACCTTCTGATTATAAATATTAGGAAGAGCAAACTCCCTTCCTAGAGCTGTGTAGCCCCTGTTGCTTAAGCCCTCATACCTAAGTCGCAGCCATCCCTAAGGCTCAGTTTCACGGGAGTCATAATAACACTTGAAACTGAGGGGCCAGCAGGTGGCATGGTGGTTAAGATGGTGGGATTCCCACATAGCTGACCATGGTTTGAGTTCCAGAACTGGTAGCTCGAAAATCATGTGGGCCACATATCTGTGCATGCCACCCCGCCCAAAAAAATCCCAAGGGAAGAATGGAGGAGAAGGGATTGTGGCATGGCCATCCTCCCTGGGGGTAATTTCTCACTTGCCCTCTCTCTGTCTCTATCTGTCTCTTTCTTCTCCAGTGAGTGCACCCACCTATGGCAAAAGCCTAAAAAAACAAAAACAAAAACAAAAACAAAACAAAGAAACAAACAAAAAAAAACACTTGACATTGTAAGTCTCTTAGGTCATTGGGGAGAGATACTGTCATCCCCAATCAGGGTTGCCCCTGACATCTGCTTCAGCCTGGGTTCCCTGGCTCACACGGGTAGCACATCTGTCTCTTCTCCGCTGCCTCAATGCCTAGCGAAGTGCTTAGGTATCAGTGCTAAGGGGAGTCAGTGAAAGAATAAAAAGAAGTGAAGCAAAATAACAGGCACGATGAGAACCTCTCGAATGACTCCTTTAGTAAGCTATTTTGACCTTAGTGGATTTTTTTTTTCCCTCTGCATAGTCCAAACCAGTCCCAAGCTAGGGTTTTTTTCCCCCTCTAAGGAAAAGCTTGATGATATCCAGACTTCTTTGGAAAGGCTCTCCTTTGCCAAGGCTCTCAGGCTGCCATGAGCAATCGATCTGGACCCTCCAGGCTGCTGAGTTGTAGCAAAGAACATTCAAGGCCCTGCCCTCATCCTGTGTGAACTAAGCTAGTATCATTTTTTCTCAAGTGAGGCATCACCGATAGTTCTTGGCAAGCGGGAGTGAACCAAGCGCCGGCATGGTTTCCTTCCACTTGCACGGCCATCCCACATGCTGGAGTGCATTGCAGCCCAATGGCTTCCATTTCTTGGTAACAACTTCTCAAGTCAGAGCTTTTGTACCCTTTAGGGCAGTGCTGGCCAAGCCATCCCTGCTGACGAATGGTGAGCATTCCTTAGAATGCTGTAATTCCCTAGCTGATGGGATCTGTGTTACTGACTGAACATAATCACAGTTCTGTATGATCTGTACTGATGGACCCCTTCCATGACCTTGTTTTTTTGTTGTTTTGTGTGTGTGTGTGTTTAGAGGTTTTTCCCATAGGGTTCATGTACTCACCAGAGAGAGAGGGAGAGACAGAGACAGTGAAGCAGAAAATTAGAAATCACCCCCCAGGGGAGATGCCATGCCACAATTCCTTCTCCCCCATTCTCCTCCTGGGATCTTGAGTATTCACGCACACATACCTGGCATGATTTTAAAGCTAGCGGGTCCGGAACTCGACATGCAGTCTGCCATGTAGGCACCCAGTGACATAACCACTACATCACCTACTGACCCCTCATGACCGTGGTTTTAATCGCAGCCTTTTCAGTTAGGGAATTTGTACTGTGACAGCAAACCCTTTCGTCCTGTGGTTGATGGAACAGGATGAAATGCTGTTCGAAGCATTTGAATAGCCCCAAGCCTGTGGTCATTGAGACACCATTGAACCCATGCCTGTTCTGCTCTTAGGTGTGGTCAGCATCGACCTGGGCTGCTCTAGTAGCATCCTGGAGACTGGAGGTCCAAGACCAAGGTCCTGGTCTAGGTCAAGTTCTCGGGAGGGCTTGCTTCCAGATGCTTCCTTAGTGTGGTGTCCCTACAGTAGAAAGAGGGCAGACGAGCTCCCTGACCTCCTCTTCTAAAGGCACTAATTGCATTCAGAGGGCTCTATCCTCATAACCTTGTTACCACCCAGAGATCCCACTGGGTGGTAACAAGGGTAGGAGCTCAGCATATACATTGGGACTGGAGTAGACAGAAACGTGGTCCATTATAGATGTGATGGGAATGGCATTGAGGCATGTGACTTCCTGTCCTAGATACCACTCCATCCCTGCAGACAGCCCCCTCCGGTCTATCACGAGTATCTCCACCGTGTCGTCATTACATCTGTTGGCACCTGCGCTAAGCCTGACAGTAATCAAGCAGCATCACTGGAGCGTAGAGATGCATATGATGGTGGGACCAGCAGTTGGCGTAATGGCTATGTCGCTGGACTCCCATGTAGTCGACCACAGTTCGAGTCCCGGATCCGGTGGCTTAAACTCATGCCTGGCGTGTGTGCATGCGTGCCCAAGATCCCAAGAAGAGAATAGAGGAGAAGGGATTGCGGCATGGCTATCCCCCCTAGGGGTGATTTCTCTCTCTCTCTGTGTCTGTCTCTGTCTTTCTGATGAGCGCACACACTCTATAGCAAAAACCTCTCCAAAAAAAAAGAAAAAAGATGCATATGATGTCCCCTTTCAGGAAGGTCCATGGTGGCCCTATGCTCCTTGAGAACTTCATGCTACCAATAGGGAGGTCATACGTACACTGTCTCCTGGTGATCTGCTGCCCCCAGGCAGTCCACCAGTCCTAGCAGAAGGACCACCACCCTGGGGGGTGGCAGCAGCACATGCCTGCAAGTAACTCACAAGATAAAACTCCTGAGGAATAATTCACTTTCAGAAAGAAGTCAAAAGCCATCTGCAACTTTTCTAACAGAATTATTTCTGCACTGTGAAGATTAACCGTAACCCACTCTTAAATCAAGTTCTCACAAACTTCAGAATATTAAAGTCATTGGTAATGGTGTCTTATAAAAACGAAGCATACTTAAATAAGATCATAAATTAACTACGAAGACAGTCTTCATGTCTTTTTGCAGTAATTGCCAAAATGGAATTCTCTAGATTCCTGTGGTACTTGTGAATGAGTAGAGCAAACGTGTTAGTCTCTTACTGTGTTGCTAAACAGAACTACCTGAGACCGAGTGACTTTGTTTAAAGAATTATTTATTAGCATTATTATTTGTTTAATTTGGACAGAAAGAGAAAAAGGGAAAGTTGGAAAGCAAGCCTCCGAGTCCAGGACTCAAACCATGGTTGGCCATGTGGGAGTCCAGCACCTTAACTACCATGCCACCTGCTGGCCCCAATGACTATTTTTTTTTTTTTTTGAGAGGTTTTTTGCTATAGGGCGCGTGCACTCGCCAGACAGACAGAGAGAGACATAGAGACAGAAAGCGAGAAATCACCCCCCACGGGGGATGGTCACGCCACAATCCCTTCTCCTCCATTCTCCTCTCAGGATCTTGGGCATGCACGCACACGCGCCCGGCGTGAGTTGTAAGCCACCGGGTCCGAGACGCGAACCGTGGTCGACTACGTGGGAGTCCAGCGACATAGCCATTACGCTAACTGCTGGTTCCCATGACTATTATTTTTTAAAGAATTAGTTATCTAATTTTTATTTTGTATTATTGTCGCTCATGTTCCCAGCCAATTGAATGGTACCCTCCCATTAGGCCCCGCCTCTAAAGGGTCTCACCACCTCCCAACAGGGAACCAGGCCTTCAGAACATGAACCTTTGGAGGACACACCACTATGTAAAGCCATAGTAGCAGGGAAAAAAAAAATTTTTTTAAATAATAATAGAATAAATTTCAGGGATATACTGGGCAAAGCATCTGTATATGTTCATTGCTATAGTTATCTAATTACACTGAATAAAAGGTAGGTTGTCCCCACTTTATGTAAGGTACCACTTATAGAAATATTGCTACAGCTTGCTTGCTAGCTTTTCCCACTGTTCCCTTCAGCTATAAATTTTGCTATTTGGGAGTAGCAAAAGCAGTTCTGGGAAATTCTGAGGAACGTAGTAATTTTTGGGGAGGAGATGAGAGGCTCCCAAATGGCATCTTGAGTAGATTCCGCTAAGCTCCAAAGAGCAGGCTGATTCAAACCATAACGTGAAACATGGAAACACCGTGTTACTCTGTTTTTATGAGGACTGAGTTCAGTTGCATTTCAGTGAGTCACGAATTACTTCACATGCTGAAATTAAATTTCGCAGTACTCCGAAAAGTGGGAGGGAGCTGGGGGGAGAAACACAAATCTTGTGCGTTTTGCAGCAAATCCCTAAAAATCAGGAGTCCTCTTATTAATGATTCTTCCTGTTGACCTCCCGAAGGAAAGAAACCAAAGTACTAAGTTTCTGATGTACGATTTCTTCACGAGCTACTCATATGCAATGCATGTGTCCAGCTGATGTGTAGCTTTACTCGTTCGACGGTGGAAAGATCTTAGTATACCTAACAACCAGTATGTGTGGCTTTTCTTTCTTTCTTTCTTTTTTTTAGATATGTTGCCATAGGGTGTGTGTGCTCTCTGGAAAGAGACAGAGAGACAGAAAGTGATAAATCACCACCACCACCCCCTCTTCCAGATGGGGGAATGGTTACATGGCAGTCCCTTCTCCATTCTTTTCATGGGATTGTGGACATGGATACACATGTCCGGCATGTCATTCTTGCTGCCAGGTTTGGGATTTGAACCACGGACTCAGCCATGTGGGATCCAACACCTCAATGTCACCTGCTGGCCAATGGCTTTTCTTTAATGCCTTGCTAACTTGTATATGCTTGTAGTCAACGTATTCCAATTCAAGTTATACTCCCTTGGGACCATAATTTGTGGATATTTCCTGGGCATGATGATTCTCAAACCATAACAACAACAGGGCCTGTAAGTTTTTTTATCTGATGAGTCTGTGTTTCCCCCGTGAACTGGCCCAGAGGAAGCTTTTGCCCATGTATTGAAAAAAAGAAAAAAAGAAGTGAATGGATGAGTAGATGGATCGCCTATCTTTAGGATTTCAGTGGTTCTGGAATCAAGAACACATTCCAGTGGATTGTTTTCCTTCTCAAGAATTTACTGGGGCTGGGGGACAAGCAGTTAGTGTAATGGCTGTGTCGCTGTACTCCCATGTAGTCGACTGTGGTTCGCGTCCCGGACCCGGTGGCTTAAAACTCACGCTGGGCACGTGTGCGTGCGTGCCCAAGATCCCGAGAGGAGAATGGATTGTGACGTGGCCATGCCCCCTGGGGGGTGATTTCTCGCTTTCTGTCTCTCTGTCTCTCTCTGTCTGTCTGGCGAGCGCACACACCCTATAGCAAAAACCTCTCAAAAAAAAAATAAATAAATAAGAAACATGGCAGGCATGCAGTGAGTGCCCAGGCTCCAACGAGGTGGAAGACTGGAAGAAGGAGATTGCAGCATAACCAGACTCTTTGGAAGAGGATCATCTATTTCTCTCAGTCTCTCACTGTCATGCGTACACACATGTGCTCTATCAGAAATAAGAAAAAAATAATAATTGGCCTTCCATTCTGTATATCAAGATCTACGATGCAAATAGAATTACCAGTAGAATTTAGGGGAATGATAGGAGATTCAGGCTTCAGGGTTGTCTTTACTCCCTATGGAAAGAAGTGGTGACAAGCTTGCAGGAAGATATTCCAGGTGTTTATGCTCGGGCCTGTATGTCAACAACACCCTCCTGCCGGCTGCCTTTCCCAACATCATGACCCATGGTTGACATCCCAAAGTGTATGACCATGGGTGCCAAAGCTTTATGGATAGCAGTGGCTAAAACTCCAAAGTCATTCCCCATACCCCTGTCTCCTGATTGACCTCCCACAGCTACTTGTAGGTGGAGCCAGCAAACTGAGCCACATGTTCATGCTTCTCTCATTCCGGGGCTCCCCTGAGCCAGTGATCAAGACAGCATAGCACACACCATGACGGTGCAGGAAAGCAGAGTCCACCCAACAAAAGACAGACTCCATTTCTCTCTAGAGGACAAAAGCAGATGGACATGTCATGGAAGGAACAAAGCAGCAGAGGCCAGAACTGGAATAGAAACAAAGTCACAATGAAAAGAAAGCACCATGTGAGACTCTTAGACTTAGGAGAAGAAGGTGCAGATGACTTGGCTAAAAGCAATGAGATAAGCCCAAGGCTGCATACAGCATGGCTAACCACACCTGGCCCTCAGCTTGGAGCTTCCTCAGCTGTTAGGTAAAATGTTACAGGGCAGGCCAGCAGGTGGCATAGTGGTTAAGGTACTGGGTCCCACCTAGGCAGCTCTGCGGTTCAAATCAACCTGGCGGCTTAAAAACACTCAGGGTACACGTACATCTGTATGCAAAATCCCAAGAGGAGAATGAAGAAGGAAGGGCATGGCCACCTCCTGGGGCATGATTTCTCATTTGCCTGGTGTGTGTGTGTGTCTGGTGAGCACATGTGCCTTAGGGCCAAAAAAAATTTTTTTTAAGTAGAAGTAAAGAAAAAGACAAGAAAGTATTCCAGGTGTGTATGCATGTATACCCAAATTCCTGAGAGGAGAGCAGAAGAAAAGGGATGGTGTGGCCATCTCCCCTTTGGGGGTGACAGCTCATTTTCCCCCTCTTTGTTTCTCTGGTGAGTGCACACACCCTGTGACAATATATATATATATATAATATATATATTGTATTTTATATATATATATATATATAAATATTTATATTTATATTTATATATATATATATTTTATATATATATATATATATAGTGTGTGTGTGTGTGTGTGTATATATATATATATATGACGGAAAAAAATAACCAACTGTAAAATTAATAATTAATAATTAATGTGGTTTATTTCTAAGCCAAATATGAGTGACCTAGCCCGGAGAAGAGGCATACATGCCTTTCTCGGGGAGATCATGTACAGAGGTTCCTTTTATTTGTATTTGAGATTGACAGACAACAATTAGTGAAAAGATTTTCCATTGGTCTGGCCCCAAAAGGCGGGACATGTAGAAGTGGGGGTTTGTAGGTTATAGGTGGGTTCCACAATTCTTAGGTTGGTGATTGGAAGGGAAGGTCTGTGTCTTGGGAAGAGATTAGTTAAAGAAAGGCTTAATCTACATCTCAAGGAAAGGGAGGTTCTGTGTCTTGGGGAGAGAGAAACAAAAGAATATACTGTAATCGGTTGAAATATACATCTCAAAGATACTATGCCAGGGACAGGAGGTAGGAAGAATTCTGTTTATGTTTGTGGCATGACTTCCTCAGTCGGGATAAACTCAAGGGAAAGCAGAGTGCTCAAATAAGGCATGATCATTCTGCTTTGTAAGATAGAGTCCAATGTCCTTCCCACTAGTCCTGAAGGAAACCTGTCGCACAACGCCCCGCCCCTCAAGTACACATCTCCTTCTGTTGGCCTTCGCGTTCCTCTCTCAGCTATGAGTGGGCAACCCCAAACCGTGAGCTATTTGGAGAAAACCAGCAGCATAAACAAGACCCAGAAAAACAAACAGAAAAACCAACCCTGGCAGAAAATTGAGATCATTATAGAAGACGGCTTGTAGCCAAGCTACCCACCAGGCATGCAGGCAAAACAAAGTATTTCTTTTTTTTTTTTGAGAGGTTTTTGCTATAGGGTGCGTGTGCTCGCCAGAAAAAGAGATAGAAAGCGAGAAATCACCTCCTGAGGGGATGGCCACGCCGCAGTCCCTTCTCTTCCATTCTCCTCTCGGGATCTTGGGTATGCATGCACACGCGCCCGGCGTGAGTTTAAGCCACCGGGTCCGGGACTCGAACCATGGTCGACTACATGGGAGTTCAGTGACATAGCCATTATGCTAACTGCTGATCCCAAAACAAAGTAAAGTAATTCTGAAACACAGGAGAGCATAGAAGTTGTATATTGGATGCATCCATTCTGAAGAGAATAGATAAGAGGAAGTGGAAGAAAAAGGAAGAGAAATGCTTCAGGGTCTGATGGGAACCACCTAAGGAGCCCAGTAAACCTTCGAGGACAGCAGGGCAGGCCTGAAACCAGCATTCAGTTAACATTCAAATAAGTCAGAGGCTTCCCTTCAATGAAAGAGAATGAGACAGTAATGGACGATTGTGGTTAAGTTAAGCCATCAACAACCAAACAGGCAAAAAACTGACATGAACACATGTACAACAAAGTCCCAGTTCTGTTATGAAAGTTAGACTGTACTAGGTGGTGGGGAGAGGGGTACAGAAGAAAGAGGCAGAAATCCCATGTTTCAAAACGCAGTCTCGGGGCCAGCAGGCAGCGAGGTGGACTCCCACATGGCTGACTGCAGTTCAAGTCCCAGACCTGGCAGCTTGAAAAATCACACCAGGTGCGTGTGTGCCCAAAATCCCAAGGGGAAAATGGAGGAGAAGAGATTGCAGCATGGCCCTCCCCCTGGGGGATGATTTCTCACTTTCCCTCTCTCCATCTCTCTCTGGCAAGCTTACAAATCTTAAAAAAGAAAAAAATATAAAAACCTACGGCAAAGACCTAAAAAAAAAAAAAAAAAAAAAAAGTCCCTTACTCCCAGTTTAGCCAGTGTTCAGTTCAATAAGAGGTCATCATTTTATACATTTCCTGGACACCTGTTATATGCTTAGTACCATAGCGGCCACTGTGCATGTCTGGGCAGGTGAGAGGCAAGGATATAAATACACGGGGACCAGCAGATGGCATAATGGCTATGACTACGGTTCGAGTCCCGGACCTGGTGGCTTGAAACTCACGCTGGGTGCGTGTGTATACGTGCCCAAGATCCTGAAAGGAGAATGGAGAAGGGATTGCTGTGTGGCCATCCCCCCTGGGGAGAGTAATTTCTTGCTTTCTGTCTCTCTGTCTTTCTGGCGAATGCATGTGCCCTATAGCAGAAAACCTCTCCAAAGAAAAAAAGAATGTAAATACACAGGTATTAAAGGGCCAGTCCTCTGTGCACATATGGTCTGCTAGGAAGACCTCAAGTGAAAAACCTAACAAGCAGAGGCAAAGCCATGACTCAGCTGATGAAAGACTCAGGTATAGATGTAGCAGAAAGTGCATAGGGGGACATTTATTTCATGCATCAAATATTAAGTAAGCAAATTCTTCTTTTTTTTTTTTGAGAGGTTTTTTGCTATAGGGCGCGTGCGCTTGCCAGACAGACAGAGAGAGACAGAGAGACAGAAAGCAGGAAATAACCCCCCGGGGAGATGACCACGCCGCAATCCCTTCTCCATTCTCCTCTCGGGATCTTGGGCACGCACAGACACGCGCCCTGCGTGAGTTTTAAGCCACCGGGTCCAGGACTCGAACTGCAGTCGACTACGTGGGAGTCCAGCGACATAGCCATTACACTAACTACTGGTCCCATGTAAGCAAATTCTTGTGAAGCCCTGTAGGGCTTGCTGAGCATTCAGTAGGAGGTGGGACCAAGAAGCTCCCTGTTCCCATCCAGGACGCCCAGATAGGCCTTGTCAACTCACAAACAGGATCCTTCTGGGAACTGGTATGCATGTAGAAGGAAATAAAATAGTATCCTCGAGAGACAGAGGGAAGGATTGCAGCTAAGGAAGACTGAGCAGGTGGCTTGGCAGGTCTCTTAGAGGAGATAGCATGTGTGGAAGAGACAGTCTGGTGGAGACATAGGAGCAGAGTGTTCCAGGCAGAAGGCATCAGAGGGAGGCTGGTGCATTTCATAGGTGGAGAGGAGGAGTGAGTGGCAGGTTCTGCAGAGTGTGCCTGGCATGGAGGAGTCAGGCCTGGGCAGGTTAAGATTTTATTCTTGCCTCTATCTTGAGATGGAGGGATATTGACCTTAAGTGGAAGCGACGGTGGATTTAGAAAGAACAGACGGACGGACCCACAAGTAGAGAAAAGTGGGAATTAGGCGGGGTGGGCATCTCTGACGGAAATCTCCGCGATGCTGAGCAGTTCCCAGGTTTATTCTTCTGTGCGGCATTGGGGGAGGGAGAAGCTGAAGGTAAAGCCAGATAGTGTGTCTTGTCAACTGCAGCTATGGGGCGTCGTGTGTCCCCTGGTTGTAAACAAGTCTCCCCTGGCCCGCTCTGACTGACACACAGCTTCCTTTCATTGACGCAGCACCCTGCCGTGCAGAAGGTAGATCATGTCATTGTTATCACATTGTTTCACTTGCCTTGCAGCATCCGCACAAAGACCACCTCTTCTTTAAAGGCAGCTAGTGCTTTGTCCAGACCTGGCCATTCCCTAAACATTCTCAGTGGGATGGTGGAGGGATCTCTTGATGGAGAATTGACCGTGGCGGGGCCCAGGTAGATTCCGGGAAGTTTGTTAGGAGGCAGCGACAGCATTGCACCTAGGTGGAAGGTGATGAGGGAGGCATTGCAGGAGTGGGCTGGGAGGTGGTTGAGTTCAGGGTGCATTTGTGGGGGTGGAGGGAGCAGGCAAGCTGGGCTGGTGAGCCCAGATGAGCTTAGATTAGGATCTTGACTTCCCCGGTGAGAACATACCTGATGATCGGTGGTGATCTGTGGCTGAATTTTCGTCTAGTCTTATATGAAGGTTAGTCTGGCAGCAGGGGCAGAAAAGTGGTGCAGCAGTTCATGTCCTGAATAAGAAGAGTCTAAACCAGGGAGTGGCCGTGACAGTGGAGAAGGAAAAGACAACTGAGGTTTTTAGGAGACAAAACCAGGGTCAGGTACTGACTGGGTATCTCAAGAAAAGACTTGGGAACCTGGAAAGGAGGCCGTGTCTGTTGGTTCCAAGATGGTGACAGGAAGTCTCCATCCCTGAGATTAAGAAGTTGTGGTTAGGGGGAACCAGCAGTTAGCGTAATGGCTATGTCTCTGGACTCCCACGTAGTCGACCACAGTTCGCGTCTCAGACCCGGTGGCTTAAAACTCACACCAGGCGCGTGTGCGTGCGTGCCCAAGATCCCAAGAGGAGAATGGAGGAGAAGGGATTGCAGCGTGACCATCCCCCCTGGGGGGTGATTTCTTGCTTTCTGTCTCTATGTCTCTCTCTGTCTGTCTGGCGAGCGCACGCGCCCTATAGTGAAAATCTCTCCAAAAAAAAAGAAGTTGTGGTTAGGATCAGCAGATGGCATAATGGGTGACAATGATGGAGGAGAAGAGATTGCAGTATAACCATCTCCCTGGTGGGGAGATTTCTCACTTTCCTTCTCACTGTCCATCTCTGTCTCTCTGTCTCTCCTCTCTGTCTCCCCCTGCCCTCCCACCAAGGAAAAAAAAAAAAAAAGAAAGAAAAAACAGTCGTTAAAAACAAACCAACCAATGGTTCATCAGCATGACGGTGTTTAAATTTAAGGAGAAAGTGAAAGGGTCTGGGAGCACTTGGGGACATACTCACTCCCAGGGAGTCAAGGAAGTGGGTGGAGGAAGGAGTAGCCGCCCAAGGGGTCAGAAGAGAATCGGACAAGAGCAGTCTCAAACACTGGGTTCTTTCTCCGTCTCCATGGGGCACACACTCTGTTGTGGCTGGTTTCCATATTGGCTCCTCCCATTGTCATATATATCTTTCTTCTCAGCTTAGACCCATAGCAGGCATCCAGGAACTGGGCTTAGGATGAATGAATTCATACAAAGACAGGGTACGTGTTACATACGATGGCAGGTGCTCTCGAGCAAGAGGTGGAAGAAGATAAGGATGGAGAGCGGCCTCCAAATAGCACGACCAGGAGGTTGTCACTGGTGATCTTCTATAAGCGCAAAATTTTGAGCCCAGGACTCAAATCACTGAAGACTGGTAATTTCAGGACCAGCTGTTGGCGTCATGGCTATGTCGCTGGACTCTCATGTAGTCTGTGGTTAGAGTCCTGGACTCGGTGGTTTAAACTCATACCAGGTGCATGTGCGTGTGTGCCCAAGATCCCGAGAGGAGAATGGAGGAGAAGGGATTGTGGCATGGGCATCCCCCCTGGGGGGTGATTTCTCACTTTCTGTCTCTCTGTCTGTCTCTGTCTTTCTGGTGAGCACATGCACCCTATAGCAAAAACCTCTAAAAAAAAAACTTGTCCTCTCACCCCCAGGCCATACCTCGTGGTGCCTTGATTAATTGTACCATGTGACACTTTCCCCTTGGTTCCTTGGTTGTCACAGAGAATCTGGCTTAGCCAGTCAGACAGGATCCTGACCAGCAGGTGCTGACCTGAAATTTGTTTTAGTTTGCTGTAACTCATGTGCTGTTAGCTGGGAGAGATAAAGAGAGAGCCAAAGTGAGAAATCGCCCCCTGGGGAGATGGCCACACCACCATCTCTCCTCCTCCTTGTCCTCTCAGGAATTCGGGCACACATGCACATGTACCCGCATAATTTTCAAGCCTTGAACATGTAAGTTGGCTGTGTGGAATCCAGCTGCCTTATCCTCCCTGCCACCTGCTGGCCCACTGACCTGGAGTGTAAGGCCTACTTCAAAAACTCAGAAATGGCAATGGGAATTCCAACCATATACAGAAAGGTTAGAATCACCCGGATGACATGGGGAGATTTTATAGATTGACTGACTGGTGTTCCCTTGAGTTTGGTTGGCCTGCTCATTTGGTGCACCAAGCTACATAAATGCAGGCATTAAAGCTCCCCTAACATTCCAAACGCACGACTTCCATGGTATCCAAACATGGCTTCCATTCTGCAAACAACCCTTACCCTGGCCAAGAACAGGACTCATTTGCACTGAGTATAGCAAAGGGAGAAAATGCCCCCTTTAGCAGATTAGTTTGGCTGTAGAGCCTCAGGTTTGCTGCTGTTCATACAGACATCCTTGCATGCCTTGCCTCCAGACACAAAGGCGCCTTGAATAACACCACCAGAGTGGGCAGAGTGCACCACCCAGCCCCTGGCTGACCTGCAGAATTAAAGGGCAAGCCTGCATGCCTCCTGTTTGCACTGGACCTGAAATGCCTCCTTTGTTGGGCAAGGGGAAGCTGTCAGGACCACGTAGGATGTTTACTTAGAGCATCTAGAAGCTGTGTAATCAGGAGACCCATACCGTGGTGAAGGACTGAGAGCCAGGCTTGAAGTCAGGGACTCGTGACTACTGAGCAAGGGTGTAGTTAAAAAACAAAATGACAGGAAGCCAGTGTAGGGAGAGTCTAGCACTAGAGGATCTGAGAGAGATGGGGAAGCCAAGTGAGGGCAGGTCCAGGTGACACAAAAGAGGCCAGCGTGAGGGCCCAGCCCTGTTGGTATTGGCCTTGTGGCTGTGCCAGAAATGGCCTGAAGACCATGACCTTGGAGCTCTGAAGTAGAACACAGACTGACACATGTGGTCCCACTGATTTCATCCTGAGCATTCGCTGAGTGTCCTGTTTGAGCAGATTTTCTGACTGCCTTCTTAGTATTCCTAGCCCATTTTTTTTTCTTTATTTTATTTTATACACTATGGAACACTACTCAGCCATAAAAAAAAAAAAAATGAGATCCTGGCATTTGATCAAAAGAGGATAAATATGGATGATTTCATGCTAAGCAGAGTAAGCCAGACTATGAAAGAGAAGCATTGTATGTCCCCACTTCATATATATCGAATGTCTGCACTCTGGCAGAAACTGAAAGATTGGAAAGTATAAAGGCATGGAGAGTAACTGTCGATACTAGATACTATAATTTTATATATAATTGCTACTTGGCAGCAGCAATTAGCCATCCAAATCAAGAACTCAGGCAACAGCTACGATGTGCACCAGGTTCAAGGTGCCTCATCACAGTTGGTTCCCACTATTGGGTGGTCTTCCTGGCAAGATGCTGCTGTTAATTGACACTCACCATCTGTATCTGTCTCTTCCGATGCCATTAAATCCTTTCATCTCTATTCGCTCTTAGCCTAGCCCCTTGGTCACCCAAGCCTCCGAGTTTTCCTTTCATCTGTTTTCAAAGACCCTTTCTTTTTTGTTTTGTTTTTGAGGTAATTTCTCACCTCCTGTCTCTCTGGTGAGTACACACACCCTATAGCAAAAATCTCTCTCTCTAAAAAAAAAAAAGAGTCAGTACCTAAACTGGGGTGCAAGGCAGTGGGAAAATCCTATTTCTTGTTCTAGAAGTATTTGCTTCAGGGAAAGCAATGTGAAGGGGCATTGAAGCAATTTAGCTAGTAAATAAACACCCAGTATTTACCATAATGTACACTGAGGTTGTTCTGCAGAATACAGAAACCTCGAGGTTTATTTTTCTTTTAAGAAGAAAAACATGAGTTCAAAGAGCCTTTTTTCTTTTCTTTTTTAAATTTACTATAGGGTTTGTGCACTCATCAGAGAAAGGGAGAGAGAAGGAAAGTGAGAAGTCGCCTCCCCTCAGGGGGGATGGCCACACTGCAGTCAGTACCTTCTCCTCCATTCCCCTCTTGGGATTTTGGGCATATCCACACACATACCGGGTGTGTTTTTCAAGCTACCAGGTCTGGAATTCAAACTCACAGTCGGCCATGTGGAGTCCAGCCACCTTAGCTCCCATGCCACCTAACGGGCCTGCAAAAAAATTTCTTCTGCTTTCAATGAAACAGGCTGTGCTTTTCTTTCTTTCTTTCTTTTTTAGAGATTTTTGTTATAGGGTGCATGTGCTTGCCAGAGAGACAGAGACAGAAAGTGAGAAATCACCCTCCCGAGGGATGGCCACACTGCAGTCCCTCCTCCTCCATTCTTCTCTTGGGATTTTGGGTATGCACACACACACGCACCCAGTGTGAGTTTCAAGCTGCCGGTTGAGGACTCAAACTGCAGTTAGCCATGTGGGAGTCCAGTGCTTTAACCGCCATGCCACCTGCTGGCCTCCCAGGCTGCGCTTTTCATACCCACTGGTGGTGGAGGCTGACTGTCTTCTGCTCTCAGATAGGCCTACTGATAGGTTTGAGAGGCTGGTGTTTCCCTCCCCAAAAAATGGGGAGCCCCCATCCCAACCTGCCTGAATGAGCTCTGGACTTCCTTACCTTAGCAGAAAATTCTGTGGATTCTGCTGTACTTTCTGAGACTGTTGGCTGTCCCAACCGTGATGCCAGTGACCATCACATCCCCAAGGGGGACACTCATTGTATGACACTGTGGTCACCTCCAATGGTGTGTGGGAGTTGTCCATTCCTTGCACAGAGACTCCGCCTTGGGCAGTCAGAGCTTCAGGCCTCCTTCCATAGATCCTTTGCCCTTCACGGGCTCCAGAACAACCACCAAAAAATATATCTCATGATTTTGCAAGCAAAAAAGACCAATGTAACCCAGACTCCATTCTATTAGTTGTTTTCTCTTCCAGTTTGAAGAGGAAATAAAATTTCTTCTTGGGGACCCCCAGAACCATGCCTGCTGGGCTTCCTGGAGAAGTGGGCCCTGCAGGGACATCCTTTGTGAGACTCTTCTACATCTTAAACACAGAATAACCAGGCCCTCTGGTTCTCTAGAAAATCGGCTGTGATGGCATCATCGGGTCTGCAGCCAAAGAGGACCGATGCGGGGTCTGCAGCGGGAATGGCAAGACCTGCCGCGTGGTGAAAGGCGACTTCAGCCACTCCCGGGGGACGGGTGAGTGCGGGCCCCCAGGGGCTGTGCCACTTCAGGACAGCTGGCTTGCGCTGTTTTGTTTCCTTTGCCCCAAAGCTACTGATCACCTGTCTTTGCTGCCTCACCTACTTAAGAGCGAAAGGATAATGGTGAGATGACCCAGTGCTTCCGGTTCACTTGAGAGACAGAGAAGGTCGTTTTTGCAAGAATCACGTCTTGAAGCTAGGAGCGAGTCGTTTGCCTGTGAAAGGAAACAGTTCCTAGGCTCAGCAGCTCAGCCTAGAGGTCCTTGAGTCAGAGTAGCTGCCCTGCTCCCAGGAGCTCTAGGGCTTGCCTTGGCAGCTTCCTGTCAGCCTGTCTTCTGATGTTTAACTTATCAACGGAAGACATCTTTTTGCTCTGAATGTCCCATCAGTAAAATGAGGACACATCCCAACCTAAAGTGTACACGCATGAAGCTGTGAGATCTGAAAAGTCTCGGGTGCCTCTCACAACTCGAAGTTCAGAATAATCAGTCTCTCACGTGTCAAAACTAGACATTCTCCAGCCATTGTCCTTAGAGAGGTACAGCAACATTGGTTGATAGATCTTCTTAATCTTTCTGCTTGCACCATCTTCACAGCCGTAGACTGTTCTGAACAGAGTGAGGAGATGGTTTTCTAGGCGCCTATCCTGGAGAACAGCATCCCATTTCCAGGGGGATATTAAGCAAGGGGGAACAAACCACCTGAAGGATGAGCTCTTAAAGCCACTTGCCCAACATCGCCAAGAATGCTGTCTTGTCTCTAGAACTCTTGCTGGGTAGAACTCAGCTGGAAAAACCCACATTTTTCTAGCTTCCACAAATTGCTTTACATAGACGTGTTTTAGTTTGGTTCTACTCAAAAATAGAACAGAACCACAATTATAACTCCCCTTCCGACAGCACTGCTCCCATGGGATAAGGCAGAGAGGAGGTCTATACATGCTCCTCCCACCCCTTTTCTCTATATGGATTGACAACCTGGTCTATAGGGAATGTTCCTTCTAGACACCTGTGGGAAGGGCAACCTCTTGCACAAACATCTAGGACTTTGTCAAAGAAAAAACAAAGGTAAATGCAAATGCAAAAATTAAATTTAAAACCCTCTAAGGGCAGGTTTCAAGATTTTAATGAGATGCCTAGTCGGCAAAACACAAAGCTTGTGTGAGAACCTGCATCAACCATGTAGCTCCTAACATGAACGAAAGAAGTTGATGATAGAGCAAGTCATTTTGGGGAGAAGATGCCCTCTACAGCTGGACTAATACAGTAGCCACTGGCCACGTGGCTCTATTAAATTTTAAATTACAATGAACTAAAATGAAACAGACTTAAAATTCATCAATCAGTCCCACTAGCTGTGTGTCCTATGCGCCATTGTCACATCCGTTGGATGTTACAGGCAGAGGATATTCTCATTGTCACAGAGGGTTCTCTTGGACAGCTCAGCTCTGAAACTCTGGCCTCCTCTGCTTTTGTCTTGACATAATTGTATGCCGTTGTATCCATCGGTATCTCGGCTTTTGACTTAGAGACTCTGGCTTGCCTACTGCAGTGGTGCCAGTAATGAGGAGCTAGGCCTCCCCAGTTGGCCAAGGGCTACTGTTTATTTTTGATGACTTGTTAATGGAAGCATTAGAACTCTAGTCATTGAAAATGAATATAGTGCCAAGCACCAGTGAAGGGAACTGTTTTCAAGTGCACCTTTCTATGGGAGGCAGGCCAAGTACAGCCATGCCCACCCTGGCTCACCCCGTGGACATTCTGAACAGCACCAAGAAAGGCTCCCCATGCTCCTTTGGAGACCTCCACTGTATGCAGCATGCTCGCTGGCTTTGAGACAACCCAGATTCGGGATGAAAGGGTTCTTTTTTCTCAGACAGTAAGTAGTCTGTGTGCTGGCCTTCAGTTTTGGCCTGGGTTGATCTATTCATTTATCCATAGTAATGTCTTTTCTCCTACACTCCCCTTTCTCCATTCAACTGTACTGGGCCACATTCGTATGTGGAGTACGTAGCCTTCTGGGTGAGGTCAGGCCTCTGTGACCATAGCAGTGGGTCCCCCATGGAAGGACAGAATGCATTGGAAGTTCCTCATGGCTGTAGCTGTCTTCACTCCAGAAACTAGGCAGCCTTGTTGACCTCCTTCCAACTATTGAGGTACAAAGAATAAGGAAAGCCCAGGTTAGCTCCCCCCACCTGTGAATGTCCCATCCTTCATAGAGGTTGCCAACTGTCACACATTTATTTCCAAGTGCAAAGTTGTTTTTCTTATGCTCAGATACCAAAGCCTTGCAAGCGGTATCTGAGCATATGCTCGTATCAGTACGGATTCCATTTATTGAAAATGTGTGTGCAGTGCTCACTCCTGAATGAATGACTCTCCAGCTGCTTAGGTCATGCAGTTTCATTGAACCCCAACCTGTAATCAGGGTCTGACCGTGGAAGGCACGTATGCGGAGATACTGGCAAACAGTCACCCAAAGTTCATTCACCCAATAGACATTTATTCAGCATGACTACATGTTCAGCCCAAATGATACAGAGCAAGGTCCCAACATCAGTCACAGTGAAGGAAGGAGGCTCCCAAGCAAACAGATAGCTTGAATCCATAAGAGTGTGAGGTATGGGCAGCTTAGTGAAGGGAGTTGTAGAGCCCCAAATTCTGGGGTGCAGCTTGCCCAGGCCTGCGGGCAGATGATGGTGGTTCTGAGCTCTATGGGAGAAATAATGAAAAGCCTTTTCAGGCTGGGAGAGAAAGGAATGTTCTTAGAAATCATTTACAGCTTCCAACTCATTTCACATCTTGGTGACTCCCAGGAGAGTGGATTCGCTCATCCGACAGTCAAGATAGGAAGGTGCCTTTCATCTCTGTCTCTCCAAAGAATGAGGAAGAGAGGAATGTCTTATCACCTTGAAGGGGGAATATCAAAGAGAAATACCATACAGGAAAGATAAAACAGAATTCACTGTGGGACTTCTGCCCAGTTATATGAAGTCTCAACCCCTGCCTGAACTCTTCTGGGTTCCCATCCAAATGCTGGAGCTGAGAGTTAAGAGCAGACCCACACTGGGAGAAGCTCAAGGTGTCCCACTCTGCCATGACAGGTCCCAGTGCAGTGCCTTGGAAAGTGGCACCCTGAATGTACACTCCAGCCCATCGCCTCCCAACTTTGGATAAACGAGATTTCAGGCACTCATCTCTAGAAGGAATCATTTCAAATTGGCTGTCACATTGCCCTTCTGATAAATGGGCTGAATGCCTCAAGCCTCTGGTTGGGTTGAAACATCTGAGTTATCTGAACTTAGCAATTTGAAACTTCTTGGTATTATGCTTTTACTTCATTCAATTGTCTTTTTTTTTTAAATTTTAATACATTCCATATATCATAGCAGCTTATTAAATGAATGTTCCCAGCATGAATACAATGTATGTTAATCCAGTTGAAGATGTTATCGTACACATTATCATCAACAGATAGTTTTCCATTTTTGTGTTCCTTAAATGTTTTGCATCTTTCTTTTTCCTGTTAATTCCCTTCTTCTTAACCCTCCCCTATTTCTCACTCTCCTTGGACACTGTCTTTAGTATCCATAATAGTTCTCCATGCTTTTTTATATCTTCCAAGTTTCAGTTTCTGCCATAGAGTGCAGACATTCAGTATATATTAAGTGGGGAAATACGATACCTCTCTTTCACAGTCTAGCTTGCTTTGCTTAGGAGTCAATCTTCCATATTCGTCCACTTTCTGTCAAATGCCATGTTCCTAGATTGGAAGAATCAATATAATCAAAATGTCCTTGGCATTTTAGCATCATTACCTTTATTTTATCCTGATCCTCATGCTAGAAAGGTGGCCAGTGTCCATGGACATCAGAACTTACCTGACTGAAGTCCCAACCAACTCAACCAGGGTCCTCATGTGCTTTGAGTCTCTTAATGCACTGTTCTTGAAGAGGATTTTCTCAAACAAACAGTTCTTTAAAAAACGGGTAGCACGATCTTTCCCTTTTGTATATGGATAGATCTGTGTGTCCCATATTTAGTCAGTCATTTTCTTTCCAGATCCTGCTGTCTCCCAGATTCTGTGCTCCATCTTTAAGTGTGGGAATTCATGGGGAAAGTCATTGTTCGGTGATGCAACACATAAGAAAGTCTGTCTACACTGTAATTAATTAAGAAGGATAATATCTGTAACTAAAATATGTTTGCAAACCAATTACACCATATTTCTTTTTCTCAGTCAAGAATAATCTTTGTACGAAGGCGTCCACGTGTGTGATGGCAAAGGCTGTTCTCAGGTGCTTCTCATGTAAGCTGTTTGGATGTTACGTGTAGTCCCAGCGGTGACATGCTTGGTGTGGGGCTCTTGCCTTGCTGACACGCCTGAACGTTTTCTGAGTAGACTCAATAGGAACGAGTCAATGCATGAAGCCATGGATAAACACAAAAGCCACATATGCTTACGTACAACCGATGATGTTCAAAACCGAGTACCAAAAAGAAAAACTAAAGACCAAAGCCAGTGTTAAAGATATGAAAGATAAAAAGTTATGGGAGTGGAGGCCCACAGGTATCTGGTTAAGGTGCTGGATCCCACATGGCTGACCACAATTTGAGTCCCAGACCTGGCAGCTTGAAAATCATGCCAGGTGCATTTGTGTGTGTGTGTATCCAGAATTGTAAAAGCAGAATGGAGGAGAAGGGATTGCAGTGTGGCCATCCCCCCGGGGGGTGATTTCTCACTTCCGCTTCTCTGTTTCTCTCTGGCGAGTGCACATGCCCTATGGAAACAAACAAACAAAAATTTGTTGAACTGAGAGGCCAGACCAGAATATGCCCTAGTGACCCAAGGGTGTGCTTTCATTCTCCACCACCACACCTGGCACTTTGGCAAAAAATGCTAAAACCTGCAAGAGAAGGTAGCTTCCGTCGGCTCTGGACTAACATAACAGAATTTCCCTACAGGCTGGGGGAGCACTTGGTAACATGCCAGACGTCAAGTCCATGGCGTTGACTTAATGCATCTACTGGATTGTCAGAAAAGTCATGATGTAGTTTTTCTGTTTTTCTCTGCAAAAATGCATCATGATTTTTCTGACGACCCAGTATATCGACCTCCATTCTGAGGCATGTATTAAAGCCTTGTCTAGCCTCATGGCTCCCCAAGCGATGAGTTCTTTTCCGTTGTGTGAGGCCCAGAGACAACCGCGAGAGATAAACATAGGACAGTAACCTTTTCATACACAACTTTTAGTAAAAGGGAAAAAATAGAAATGTACACAAAAGTCTTTCAAACATGATTTATTTATAAAAGAAAACAACTTTATTGTTTGTTTGTTTTTTGGAGAGGTTTTTGCTATAGGGTGCGTGCACTCGCCAGACAGACAGAGACAGAGAGATAGAAAGCGAGAAATCACCCCCCAGGGGGGATGGCCACGCCGCAATCCCTTCTCCTCCGTTCTCCTCTCGGGATCTTAGGCATGCATGCACATGCGCCCGGCATGAGTTTCAAGCCAGCGGGGTCTGGGACTCGAACCGCAGTCGACTACGTGGGAGTCCAGCGACACAGCCATTACACTAACTGCTGGTCCCACAACTTTGTTTTTTAAAATATGTTTATGATATAACCTAGGGAAAGAGTCTCAGCACACATAGTCAAAGTTTACCTCTTTTCCATCGTGGTATCTTATCAGCTCAGTGGTTTTCTTGTAGAGTTAATGAGTGCTACTGAAAACACAAAAATAGGACCCCTGATTTATCTAAAATCAAGTGTACTTAGGAAATTCAGACCAAAAATACTAGACAGGGAAATGTGCTCATTACTTGAAAAATTTACGACAGGTTAAAGGTCAACATGCTTCTAATGACTAATCCTTAAAGCAGAAAGGGCACGTTCCCCTGGAATAAGGCAGAGGCACTGAGTTTTATCCATGGCTTCCCCTAAAACCACATATGTCTCTCTAACAAGATTTCTCTTGCTTGATGGCTAAGACTAGAAAGGAAACATCAACCCAAAGATAGAGTCTTGCTCGCTTACCAAAAATGTGCATCTGTCTTATATATTCTTAGAGTAAATCTTCCCTTTCCATTTTGTTTCACGATGGTCAAGGTGATGGTGTCTGGCATCTATATCACTGGGCGTCTGGTCTGCGGAAGGGCAGAGTGCTTTGGGAATTGGTGATGGGACTCATCCCCTTCTTGTTCATTCTTCATGTCAACCTCAGGGTGGGCTTTGAACTCGGGGTCAGCAAGAGACTAGAAGATAATGAATGAGTAGTTGATGGACAGAGAAAGTCCCTTTTGTTTCAGGAACTTTCTCTGTTTTTACTTTCATTATTTTCTTTTATGAAAGAGAGATGGGGAAGGGAGAGAGAGAGAGAGGTGTTTTTCTTGTTTGTTTGTTTGTTTATTTATTTATTTATTTTTTGGGAGAGGTTTTTTTCGCTATAGGGTGCGTGCGCTCGCCAGACAGACAGAGAGAGACGTAGAGATAGAAAGCGAGAAATCACCCCCCAGGGGGGATGGTCACGCCGCAATCCCTTCTCCTCCATTCTCCTCTCGGGATCTTGGGCACGCACGCACACGCGCCCGGCGTGAGTTCTAAGCCACCGGGTCCGGGACGCGAACCGCGGTCGACTACGTGGGAGTCCAGCGACATAGCCATTACGCTAACTGCTGGTTCCCTTTATTTATTTATTTTGAGAGAGATTTTTGCTATAGAGTTTAGGCAATTGCCAGAGAGACAGAGAGAGAGACAGAGAGTCAGAAGACAAGAAATCACCCTGCCTCTCAAGGGGGATGGCCATGCCACAGTCCCTTCTCCTCCATTTCTTTGGGATTTGGGGCACGCATGCACATGCACCTGATGTGAGTTTTAAGCCACTGGGTCCAGGACTTAAGCCATGGTTGACCACATGGGAGTCCAATTCCTTAAACTGCCATGCCACCTGCTGGCCCCCAAACATAGATGTTTTTGTCAAGACCTTGCCACATTGTGGTCCTCCCGTTCCCGCCTCCCAATTAGCCAGAATCAGGGGCACACAATCCCATACCTGTTATTTTCAGATCAGCCCAAGAACAAAACCCGGACCTCCTGTGCAACTCCCAGTCTTCCAAGTGGTGGTGCTGTCTGTGTACCACTGCCTCTGGGCCTCAGGAACATCATCTTAATTGGTCCCCTCTATATCATGAGCAGAGAAACTCATCTTAGAAGAAAGGTTGGCCGGGACCAGCAGATGATGTAATGACTATGTCGCCGGAATCCATGTAGTCGATTGCGGTTCCAGTGCCAGACCCGGAGGCTTAAACTCATGCCAGGTGCATGTGAATGCATGCCCAAGATCTCGAGAGGAGAATGGAGGAGAAGGGATTGCGGCATGGCCGTCACCCCGGGGGGTGATGTCTCACTTTCTGTCTCTCTGTCTTTCTGGTGAGCACACGTGCACTATAGCAAAAACTTATCAAAAGAAAAGATTGGCAGAGGCCGTGCACCTTGGAGGCTGAACTCTCCTGAGAGGATGCACCTCACGGAGTTGCAAGTCTGCCCTGAATTTTCTGCTCTTCACTGGCAACTCCACCAGAGGGTGCATGACAAAAGAGAGCAAAGCTTTCTTTTCTTTTCTTTTCTTTTTTTTTTTTTTTTTTTTTTTGAAGGTCTTTGCCATAGGGTGTATGCTCTTACCAGAGAAAAACAGAGACGGTGAGAAGGAAAGTGAGAAATCACACCCCAGTGGGAATGGCCACACTACAATCCCTTCTCCTCCATTCTCCTGGAATTTTGGGCATGCATGCACATGTGCCCAGCATGTGTTCAGGCCACCAGGTTTACATCTCAAACCACAGTTGACCATGTGGGAGTCCAGTGCCTTGACCACCACACCACCTGCTGGCCCTAAGTTGTATATATGTTCAACTCAGCATTTCTCATAGTGACTAACCTGGTAAGGCATCACGTATATGAACAAGAACATATGTACAAACCTATTAATCATATTTGTTTTATATCTTGTTATAAAGATATAATTTAGAGACCATAAAATTCACCTAGTTAAAACATAGAATTTGGGCCTAGCAGGTGGCATGGTGGTAAAGGCTCTGGTTCCCATGTGGCAGACTACGTAGTTTGAGTCTCAGACCTGGTGGCTTGAAAATCACACTGGGTGTGTGTGCGTACATGCCCAAAATCCTGAGAAGAGAAGAAAAGAGAAGGGCCTGTGGTGTGGCCAACTGCAGGAGGTGATATTTCTCACTTTCCTTCTATATTTCTCTCTGTCTCTCTCTGGCAAGCAAGCACATGTACCCGATACCAAGACCTTAAAAAAAATAGAATTCAATGACTTTTAATACATAAAGTTGTGTAACTGTCACCATAGTCATCCCCAAAAGAAACCCCATACCCCTTAACGATCATTCCCCAAATCCCCTTTACTCCAGTTCTAAGCAATGGCTAGTCTGTCTTCTGTGTCTATAGATTTGCATTTTCTGGACATTTCATATAATGAAACCATACAATATGTGGTCCTTTGTGTCTGGCTTTTATCATTTGGCATAATCTTTCCAAGATTCACCTGTGTTGTAGCCTATATCAATATTTCATTATTTTTATTGCCAGATATTGCATTGTTTGGATATACCATAATTTTAATACTTTCATCAGTTGATAGACTTTTTTTTATCTACTTTGGGGCCATTATGAATAATGCTGATAGATGATTTTGTGTACAAGTTACTGCATGGACATATGTTTTCATTTCTTTTGGGTTTATACCTCGGAGTGGAGTCACTGGGTTATATGGTGACTGCTGTGGTTTAGATAATGTTTTGTTCCCCAGAGGTTAGTGTTTGGGAATTTTGTCTCCAGTGTAATGGTGTTGAGAGATGGCGAGACCTTTAAGAGGGGAGGTCTAGTGAGTGAGTTTCGAATCATGAAGGCATTGTTTTCATGAATGAATTAATGCTGTATCATGAGACAGAATGATTTCTCTCTGTAATGAGAAGGGGATAATTCCTGTTCGCAAGAGTAGATTGTTATAAAAGGAAAGTGGGTGTTCCAAAGTCTTTCTCTTTGCACATGTCCACCACCCTGTCCGCTTCTGTTGGCTATATTGTGATACCTGCCCATGCCTTTGGACTTCATAGTCACCAGAATCATAAGCCAAATAAAACTCCTATTCCTTAGAAATCACCCAGTCTCAGGTATTTCTGTTAATAATGGACTAAGTTAATAACTCTATGTTTAACTTTTTGAGGAACTGCCACTCTCTTTTCCAAAGTGACTGTACCATTTTACATTCCTACTAGCAATGGATAAGAGTTTCAGTATCTCCATATTTTCGCCAACACTTCTTATGCTGTCTTTTTGTTACAGCCATCCTCGTAGGTATGAAATGGTATCTCACTGTGGTTTCAATTTGCATTTCTTTAGGGACTAATGAGAGAGCACCTTTTCATGTGCTTATTGATCATTCATATGTCATCTTCGGAGAAATACCTATTAAAATCCTTTGCCCATTTTTAAAATTGGGTAACTTGTCATTTTCTTATTTGAGTTGTAAGTTGTCTTTATATGTTCTAAATACAGTTCCTGTATCAGATAAATGATTTGCAAATATTTTCTCCAAGTGTATGAATTGTCTTTTTATATTTTTTGATGGCATCCTTTGAGGAACAGTTTTAAATTTTTGTATAATCAAGTTACCTATTTTTTTTCTGTTGTTACTTGTGCTTTTGTTGTCATAGCTATGAAACCATTGCCTAATCCAGAGTCACGAAATTTACTCCTTTGTTTTCTTCTAAGAGTTTTATAGTTTCAGCTCTTAAATTTAGATCTGTGATTTTGAATTAATTTTTTTGGTATGGTCTGAGATAGGAGTTCAATTTCATTCATTCACATTTGGATATCTAATTATCTCAACACTGCTGAGAAGAATATTGTTTTCCCCATTGAATAGTCACTTTCATTTTAAAAAAAATCAGTAAATGCTTTATTTCTGGACTCTCAATTATATTCCACTGATAGAAATATCTACGAAATGCTGGTACCACACTGCCTTAATTACTAGAATTGGCAAGAAACGTTTTGAAGGCAGAAACAGTGAGTTCTCCAACTACCTTTGAAATATTGCTTTGGCTATTTTGGGTCCCTTGTATTTCTATATGAATTTTAGAATTGACTGGTTGTTTCTGGCAAAACAAAACAGAAACACAAACAGCTGCAAACAAACCAGCTGGGACTTTGATAGGAATCACCTTGAATCTCTCGATGAATTTGTGAATTATTTCCATCTTCTAATTCATGAACCTAAAGTGTCTGCATTTATTTCGATTTTCATTAATGTCTCTCCAAAGTAGCACACTTTTGAGACTGCAGTCTTCAGTATACTAACTTGGTAGATTTTTCCTTAAATTTATTCTTTAGTATTTGATTGTTTTTGATGCTACTTAAGCTGTTCTTGTCATTTCAGCTGTTCACTACTGTTTTTTGAGAGCGAGCAATTTTTGCTCTAGGGTGCATGCACTTAACAGAGTGACAGAAGTAGAAAGCAAGAAATCACCCCCGAGAGAGGATTACTATGCTACCATTCCTTCCCTCCATTCTCCTCTGATTTTCGGCATGCATGCACATGTGCCCAGAGTGAGCTTTAAGCCACCAGGTTGGGGACTTGAACTGCGGTGGACTACGTGGGAGTCCCGCGATGTAACCATTACACCATCTGCTGGTCCCTCAGCTGTTCAGTCCTAATGTAGAGAAGTACTGTTGACTTTGGCTCGCCTTGTAGCACAGCAATTAAGCACTGTGCATAGAAATCTAGATTCCACATAGCTTATCATGGTTCAAATCCCAGCCATGGTGCCCAAAAAACACTTTTGGGGTATGCATGTGTACCCCAGATCCTGATTAGATGGAGAAATGGAGAAATGGATTGCAGTGTGACCACACTCCATGGGGGAGTGTTTTGTTTTGTTTTGTTTTGTTTGTTTTTTCTTCTCTCTCTCTCTTTTCTCTCTCTCTGGCAAGTACACATGCATTCTGGCAGTTAAAAAAAAAGGCGGGGGGGTGGCAGTTGACTTTTTTTTTTTTTTTTTAATGTATTGACCTAATGTCTTCCAAACTTGCTATATCTGTTTTAATAGTTTTTTAGTGGATTCCTTAGGGTTTTCTTTCTGTATGAGGTCTCAGCATCTGCAAATAAGATAACTTGACTTCTTTGTTTGCAATCTCTATGTCTTTTATTTATTTATTTTTCTTGCTTAACAGCCTTGGAAAGAACTCTCAGTACTACATTGAATAGAGGTAGCAAGACATCCTTGACTTGGTCCCAATCTTAGAAGGAAATCTTCCAGTATTTCCATTAACCCATTACTGTTTCGTTTTTGTTCTTTTTCTTTCTTTTTTTTTTTTTTTTTTTTTTTGGTAGCTGCTTTTTATCAGGTTAATGCACTTCCGTTATTTTCCTAGTTTGTTTGTTTGTTTGTTTTTCATGTTTTCATAATGCAGGAATGTGGATTGTTCTCAAATGTTTTTCCTGCCCCCATTGAAATGATAATGTAGTTTTTGTTTATTAGTATGGTAGCTTACACGGATTTGCATACGTTTAACCAAGCTTACATTCTTGGCATGCATCCTGTTGGATCCTAATTTACAATCCTTTGTGTACATTGCTAGGTTAGATTGGCTGGCATTTTGTTGAGTGACTTAAGTGCATATTCATATAGGACGTAGCGTTGTTTCGTACAGTGAAAATCTTGAAACAGCCTAAATGTGCAATCACAGAAGAGTAATTATGTGAACTAAATAGCAATTTAAGCGAAGAATGGAATAGAACTCTTCATGTATGGTGTCCAAGATGGGGTTTTTTGGAGAGGTTTTTGCTATAGGGTGCATGCGCTCGCCAGAGAGACAGACAGAGAGACAGAAAGTGAGAAATCACCCCCCGGGGTTATGGCCACACCGCAATCCCTTCCCCTCCATTCTCCTCTCGGGATCTTGGGCACGCACGCACACATGCGCAGCATGAGTTTAAGCCACCAGGTCCGGGACTCGAACCATGCTCTACTACATGGGAGTTCAGTGACATAGCCATTATGCTAACTGCTGGTCCCTCCAAGATGTGTTTTTAAAGATAGCAAATGTGGAGGCAGCAGGTGGTATAGTGGTTAAGGCGCTGGATTCCCACATGGCCAGCCACAATTGGAGTCCCAGACCAAGCGACTCAAAACTCATTCTGGGTGCGTGTGCATGCATGCCCAAAATCCCAAGAGGAGAATGAAGGAGAAGGGATTGTGGCATGGCTATAGCCCCTGGGGGTGATAGCGCTCTCTCTCTCTCTCTCTCTCTCTCTCTCTGTGTGTGTGTCTCTGTCTCTGGCAAGCACACACGCCTTTTAACAAAAATGTCTCTCACTCACACACGCACACAGAAAAATAGCAAATGTAGTATAATACAATATTGAGGTAGAATGTGACTTCTAACATTTCTGTGACGTATAGGCAAATATAAATGCGCAAATGCCAGGTCAGCCCTGTGATCTAGTGATTAAGGGAGCTGGACTCTACATGGCAATTCAAATCCCAGCCCTGGTGGCTTGAAAAATACACTGGGCACCTGTGTGCATGTCTGACATCCTGATGGGATGGATAGCCAGAGGAGAAGGGATTGTGGCATGACCACATGCCAGTGGGGTTGCTCTCCTCTCCCCCACCCTCTGTCTCTCTCTCTCTCTCTCTGATGTGCCCTCTGACAATTAAAAGGAAGGAAGGAAGAGAGGGGGAGGAAGAAAAGAAATACCACACAGTCTATTTTTACTTTGTGTGTGTGTGTGTGTATGTGTGTGTGTGTGTGTGTATAAATAGTAAGATATAGAAATAAACATACACCATGCTTGTGGTGGTGTTTCTAACAGAGGAATAGGATGAAGAGGATTCCAGATTCATCTGGATTACTTAAATACTCAACAGTGAGAAAATAGAATTATTTATATTTGTGTACATTTAAAATGCACTTTTTAAAAAGTGAAAATGAACCAACTGATATATACATGTGTGTATGCATGTATGTGTAAGGTTGTCAGGAAAGTCATGATGTATTTATATATATAAATATATATATGTATATACACATATTTATATAAATATATTTTATACTTAACATATTTTATACATATTTTTATATTTATACCTATTTATATATTAAATATATGTATACATATATCTGAATATGTAATTTTATACATTTCTAAATTTATAATAATTTATAATTTTATATTTGTGAGTTTATACATATTTATATATTTATATACATTTATACATATTTATACACACACACACGCACACACACACACATGTATGTATGTAAGCCTGTGTCTGAGCGAATTTCACTGTGAACCAAGGAAGAATCCTGTTAGACCATAACCCTATCCTCTCTACCCTACAACCTACTGTGAGCAGCCAGTACAATTAGAACTTGTCTCATTTAGGGACCAGCAGTTAGCATAATGGCTATGTCGATGGACTCCCATGTAGTCGACTGCGGTTTGAGTCCCGGACCCGGTGGCTTAAACTCATGCCGGGTGCTTGTGCGTGCGTGCCCAAGATCCTGAGAGGAGAATGGAGGAGAAGGGATTGCGGCGTGGCCATCACCTGTGGGGGGTGATTTCTCGCTTTCTGTCTCTCTGTCTCTCTCTTTCTGGAGAGCGCACGTGCCCTATAGCAAAAACCTCTCCAAAAAAGTAAAAAAAATAAATTAAAAAATATTATTTATACTAATAACATAGCCTTCTGTGTCAGGAGAAGTTTGTCTTTGTAGGTCCACTGATATATTGAACCCCACACCATCTAGGTCAACAAGCGTGATTACAGTTAAACTTCCCTGAAGTCTTTGTCGTCTTAGGGAGATAAACAGCTTCAGTCATACATGAAAAGCACCTCTTCACGATAAAACCTTTTTTTAACTTTTTATTTAAAAATTTTTTTTGGCTATAGGGCACCTACACAAGCCAGGGAGGAGACAGCAACAGAAAGACAGTGAGAAATCTCCTCCATTCTCCTCTTGGGATCTTGGGCACGCACGCACATGTGCCCAGCATGAGTTTAAGCCACCAGATCCGGGACTCGAACCACAGTCGACTATATGGGAGTCCAATGACATAGCCATTATGCCATCTTCTGATCCCAATTAAAACTCTTTTTTTTTTCTTTTTGCTGTAGGGCGTGTGCACTCGCCAGACAGACAGAGAGAAACAGAGAGACAGAAAGCGAGAAATCACCCCCCAGGGGGGATGGCCACACCGCAATCCCTTCTCCTCCGTTCTCCTCTCGGGATATTGGGCACGCACGCACACGCGCCCGGCGTGAGTTTTAAGCCACCGGGTCCAGGACGCGAACCGTGATCTACTACGTGGGAGTCCAGCGACATAGCCATTACGCTAACTGCTGGTCCCAGAAGTGAGAAGTCACCCCCCAGGGGGGATGGCCATGTCACAATCCTTTCTCCTCCGTTCTCTTCTCGGGATCTTGGGCACACACGCACACACGCCTGGCGTGATTTTAAGCCACCGGGTCCGGGATTCAAACCGCGGTTGACTACATGGGAGTCCAGCAACTGCTGGTCCCCCCAATAAAAATTCTTAACACACTAAGATAAAGGAGAACATCCCTAGCTTGACAACTGATATCTATCACCAAGGCCAGAGGGTGGTGTAGTGGTTAAGGTGCTGGACTCTTACATGGTCTACCACTGTTTGAATCCCAGGCCTGTCAGCTTTAAAGTCATGCCAGGTATGTGTGCATGCCCAAAATTCCAAGAGGAGAATGGAGGAGAAGGGATTGTGGTATGGCCAGGGGGTGATTTCTCACTTTCCCTCCCTCCCTCCCTCTCCCTCTCCCCACCCCCCCTCTCTCTCTCTCGTGAGTGCATGCACTTTATGGCAAAAAAAAAAAAATTTAAAACAATGCCATGTGTGTTACAGTAAATATCTTTTCAGCGGGGAGCATTTCTGTAAACACGATGAATAAAATAAGGATGCTACAGCCTTATTTTGCATTCAGCATGGCTTGTATGAAGTCCCAAATATAGTGAAAGCAGAAAAAATTGAAGGCATAAAGAGTAAAATAGTAAAAGGAAAACTCTCCTTTTAGCAGATGTTTCAGTTAGCCACATAGAAATCCAGCCAAATGTACAAATTATTATAAATAATGAGAGTATTAAAAAGGTAAAACATCCTTTTATAACTTTTTTTTTTTGAGAGGTTTTTGCTATAGGGCACGTGCACTCTCCAGAAAGACAGAGACAGAGAAATAGAAAGCGAGAAATCACCCCCCAGGGGGGATGGCCACACCACAATCCCTTCTCCTCCATTCTCCTCTCGGGATCTTGGGCACGCACGCACACGCGCCCGGCGTGAGTTTAAGCCACCGGGTCCAGGACGCGAATCGCGGTCGACTACGTGGGAGTCCAGCGACATAGCCATTACGCTAACTGCTGGTCCCTATAACTTTTGTTTTTGTCATAGGGCGTATGTGCTAACTGGAAAGAGACAGAGATAGTGAGAGGGAAAGTGAGAAATCACCCGTAGGAGATTTCCTCCATACTCCCCTCAGGATTTTGAGCACACGTGCAGTAAAATTTGAAATCCGTGCATTGTTTTCTTTCATAATACACAGGTCTGTGAACTTTTTGAAGACTCCCTCACATACACCGTGATAGCTGTGTATGAGCGCAGACCGGAAGGCACAGGGGAAATGGCTGAGCTGCTGCATTGTCTCATGACTCAGACAAAGTCAAAAATACTACAGAGGGACCAGCAGGTGACATAGTGGTCAGCCACAGTTCAAGTCCCAGACCCAGCCACACCAGGCATGTGTGCGTGCGTGCCCATAAATCCCAAGAGGAGAATGGAGGAGAAGGGATTGTGGCGTGACCATCCCCTCTGGGGGGTGATTTCTCGCTTTCTGTCTCTGTCTCTCCAGTGAGCACACACACCCTACAGCAAAAATCCCCCCCAAAAAAATAACACAGAGAGTGCAAGAAACTCCACAGCTTACTGGGAGACCAAACAGGCACCCTTCCCGCTGTGTCCCAGGGAGGCGCCATTCCCATAGAACATAAAGCTGCATTAGTTTGTGAGGTGCTGCTGTAACAAATGTACCACAAGCAGGTGACAGCAACAGCAGATACACACTGCCTTTTTGCTCTGGAGGTGAGAGGTCAGAGGTCAAGGTATCAAGGTGTCAGCAGATGTGTTTTTTGTTTTGTTTTTTTTTTTTTTTTAAGGCTTTTGCTATGGGCTTGTGTGTTCACCAGAGAGAGACAGAGACAGTGAGAGGGAAAGCGAGAAATCACCCTCCATGGGGATGGCCACTTCGCAGTCCCTCCTCTTCCATTCTCCTCTTGGGATTTTGGCCACGCGCACACACATACCCAATGTGATGTTCAAGCCACCAGGTCTCGGACTCGAACTGCGGTCGGCCATGTGGGATCTAGTGCCTTAACCACGACACCGCCTGCTCGCCCCAGGTTTGGTTCTTTCTGAGGGCTCAGAGAATAGCCAGTCCAGGCCTCTTGCTGAATTCTGGTGGTTTGCTGGTGAACTTTGGCATTCCTTGACTCGTAGACACGTCACCCCATCTCTGTCTTCCTGTTCATACAGAGTTCTCCCTGCATGTGTCTCTCACTCATGTTCCCCCTTTGCGTAAAGTCAGTGTTTCCATTGGATGAGCACCTATTCCGATATAGCCTCATCTCAACTAAATTCTTGTGCCAAGGTCCTTTTTCCAAGTAAGGTTATATTGTGGGGTCCTGGGAATTAGCATTTCAACCTACGGGTTGAGGGGGAGATGGTTCAAAACATGCCAAGGAGCTTTCTGGGAATTGGGTGGCCAGGAGGTTCGGGCCGTAGGGGAACTCCTGGTGAGGTGGCCATATCGCTCAAAGCTCAGCCAGTCCACGATCTCTGAAATGACCCCGGGGGGAGATAGTTGCGGGGTGCTGCGTGGACCTCGGCTCGGGGGTGCAGGGGTTGTTCACCTGTCTGTCTTTTGCTTCAGGTTACATCGAAGCTGCTGTCATTCCGGCTGGAGCTCGGAGGATCCGCGTCGTGGAAGATAAACCCGCCCATAGTTTTCTGGGTAAAAACAAAAACCATTTGACTCGCAATGTCTATTCTGAGAATGGATTCTGACTATCAGTATGTAAATTGGATGCAACAGCACTGTCCCAAGTCATTGATAAGTTTAAAGCTCTAGGGGCCAGCAGGTGGCACACATTAAGATAAATGGATCCCATATGCCTGGCTGTGTGGTTCGAGGCCCAGACCCGGTAGCTGGAAACTCACACCAGGAGCACATGTGTACCCAAAATCCCAAGAGTAGAATGAAGGAGAAACGATGACAGCATGGCCATTCCCCTTGGGGGATGATCTCTCTCTTTCTGTCTGTCTGTCTGTCTCTCTCTCTCTCCCCCCCCCCATCCCTCCCCCTACCCTCTCCCTCCCACCCAAGCTTATGTGCCCTATGGCAAACTAAAAAAAAAGTTTAGAGCTGTACTTTTCATTGAATGAATTTGGAGTGGGGACCAGCAGGCGGCATAGTGCTTAAGGCACTGGACTCCCATGTGGTTGACTGCAGTTCAAATCCCAGGCGCAGTGGCTTAAAATTCACACCGGGTGCATGCGTGTACATGCCCAAAATCCTGAGAGGAGGCTGGAGGAGAAGGGATTGCAGTGTAGCCATATTCCCAGGGGGTGATTTCTCACTTTTTGTTTCTCTGGTGAGTCCACACACCCTATAGCATAAATCTCTCAAAAAAATAAAAGTATTTGGGGTGGAGCAAACCATACTCTATATTTGCCTAAAGGGCAGTCTCCCCCAGGGGTTGGATTGGAGGTGGACCACAGCTCGGGACAGAGAAGATGACAAGGGTGAGGGAAGTTTGTGAGGAACTGGTATAGAGTTAGTCCTCAAAGTCAGTCCAGGAGAGCTCAGAGCACCCTTAGTCCAAGAAACACAGGTTTATGTCCCAAACTGCAGAAAGCCCTTGCAGGCTTTCAGTGGCTGTGGGGATGACTTCTGAGCTAAAAAAAAAAAAAAAAAAAAAAAAAATTGGGGTAGGGGAGACCAGCAGTTGGCATAATGGCTATGCCGCTGGAGTCCCAGGTAGTAGACTGTGGTTCGAGTCCTGGACCCGGTGGCTTAAACTCACGCCGGGCACGTGTGCGTGCGTGCCCAAGATCCCGAGAGGAGAACGGAGGAGAAGGGATTGCGGCGTGACCATCCCCCCGGGGGTGATTTCTCACTTTCTGTCTCTCTGTCTCTCTCTGTCTCTCTGGCAAGCACTCTATAGCAAAACCTCTCCTAAAAAAAAAAAAAAAAAAAAAAAAAAAAAAGAGCAATAGTCCTCCGTGTAATAGAAACCTAGAAGAACACTGATTTCCCCTGACCCCTGTGCACCCCAAATTCCTCCTGGCCAGATCCATGGACTTCAAGCACGAACATCTTCATCTTTCTATAGAACTGGGTTCCCTCCCAGACTGGCCTCTGTTGCCTCCTATGGAACCGTGGGCAAAGCCTAAAGAGAATCATCCCTTTCAACCCCTTCTGGGACCAGCAGATGGCATAATGGTTATGTCGCTGGACTCCCGCGTAGTTGACCGTGGTTTGAGTCCCAGATGCGGTGGCTTAAAACACACTGGGCACACGTGCGTGCGTGCCTGAAATCCTGAGAAGAGAATGATAGAGAAGGGATTGTGGCGTGGCCATCCCTGGAGAGCGGGGGTGATTTCTCACTTTCTGTCTCTCTGTCTCTGTCTCTCCAGCGAGTGCATGCACCATATAGGAGGAAAATAAATAAATAAACAACTCTCGAAAAATACACTTCTTAGCCAGAGAGGATCTTCTTTTCTTTTTTTTTTAAAGAATTATTTTTTATTTAACTTTATTTATTATTATATCATTATTATTTTTCATTTTGATCAGAGAGAGACAGAGAGAGAGAGGAAGTGAGAAAGCAAGCAGCCCCCAGGTCCGAGACTTGAACCGTGGTCGGCCATGTGGGAGTCCAGCACCTTTAACCACCACGCCACTTGCCGGCCCCCAGAGAGGATCTTCTAAGTGTATCGTAGGCCCAATTCCCAGCCTTCCCATCATCCCCAGCCAAGTCAGCCCAGTTCTCGCAAACTGGGGAGAGCAATACGGGTCACCTATGTGAGTTCTTCATACAAGACCTAGGACGCAAACAGTGCCCTGCGTCAGAGGTGCCCAGGCTGCCCCTGCTCTCAGCACTGTGGGGACTCCAGGGTGTCGTCACAGCCAGAGACTGACCCGCTGGGATTTGTCACCAGAAAACATGTAGCACCTGCCCATTGTGACTCATTTGCCTTGTGTACTTCAGAGAAGCAAACCTCCACCCCGGGGAAATGAACGTCATGTCTCAGGGTAACCTCTCAGCTCCCCAGGAGCCCTGAACCTCCATGGGAGGTCGGAGCCAGAGTTCCCCACGTCTCTTATCAGAAAGGCATAATCCAGTATTCCCGGGCTTGGCACCCAGACAAGGGCAAGCCCGAAGGTGGTCCGCATTTCTTCTGTTTCTAAAGTTAGTTCAAACGGGCCTGGTTTCCACTCGGGCCGGCTGCTTTGGAAGTCAACCCGGTGTCACTTTGAATTCTTCTCACATGTGCTGGGAGCAGTTGCTGAGGAATTTGACCCCGCCTCCCCTCCAGCCCACGCTGGCTGGCTCGCTGCTCCAAACCACCTGAAACAGGAAATGCCTTGCAGTTCGTATCCATAGCTAAGAACAGCGCTGGCAGGGCTCCGAGGAGAAATACGAGGCGCTGACTCGATGCCAGGATTAGAAGTAGGTGGAGTGTGGGTCACGTCGTCTCTCTGCATCCAAGACGGAGAGAGAGAGAGAGAGAGACAAAGAGCTCCACCCTGGCTTGTGCACAGTTCATGCCAGAGACAGGCGTGTGGGCAGGGTCAGAGTCCATATCTGCTTCCAGCCAGCTCTGGGGAGCTGTACCGCCCACCAGGCCCACCCCTCCTTGCTCCCTGGAGTGGCGGTAGCTCCAGATCTTTTCCTACCGTGCCTGGAAATCCAGGTTCAGTGTGCAGATGTCCGTAAGGGGGGCCAGCAGGTTGCACGGTGGTTAACGAGCTGGAGTCCCACATGGCCAGCCACGGTTCAAGTCCTGGACCTGGCAGCTTGATTTCTCACTTTGTCCATCTGCGTGTCTGTCTGTCTATCTCTGTCTCTGTTTCTGTCTCTGTCTCTTTGGAAAGTACACATGCCCTTTAGCAAATTAATAATAATAGATAATTCTTCCAAAAAAAAAAAAAAAAAAAAAAAGAGGGACCAGCAGATGGCATAATGTTTATGTTGTTGAACTCCCACGTGGCCAATCATGGTTCAAGTCCTGGACCCAGTGGCTTGAAACTCATGCTGGACACGTGTGTATGTGTGTCCAAAAATCCCGAGAGGGGAAGGGATTGCAGTGTGGCCATCCCCCCGGCGGGCAGGTGATTTCTTGCTTTCTGTCTCTCTGTCTCTCTCTGTCTCTCCATTGAGCATATGTGCCCTATAGCAAACATGTCTTTTAAGAAAGAAAGAGAGAGAGAGAAGAAAGAAAGGAAGGAAGGAAAGAAGAAAGGAAGGGAGGGAGGGAGGGAAAAGAAAAGAAAAAAGAGAAAAGAAAAAAGAAAAGAAAAGATCCATAAGGAGAAGAAGAAGCCAAACTGAAACGGACGTTCCGCACAGGGTCCCCCGTTCCCAGCCACTCTGGAGGTCCCCTCCTGCACACTTACAAAGGAAAATGCGTATCCGCCCACAAGGAGCCTTGTGGAACTCCTTCTAGTGAGAAGCTTCTAAGCAAAAGCCACAAAAGCACTTTCTGTTAGATTTTTGGGCGGTGGTTTAAAACATTCAACCTCTGGCCCAGGCAGGAGCAGCAAGGGAAAATCTCTTCCCCAGCAAATCAGAACTGGAGGCATCACAGATGAAATCAAGTCTCTGGGGGATTCCCTTTGCTCTGAACGCTGTTATTTGCCTAGGAAATCAAAGCGGTTGTAATTCTCTGCATAGTCCCGTAGAGTCTTCTCCTGGGTTCAAAACCTCTGATGTCAAATACTAGCTGATTGATCTCAAAATTCTCACAGAGAATTGATACCAGGGTTGAGAGAGGCAAGAACTTGCAGAGCCTCAGACATTTCACTAGGAGGGTTTTCTTTAAGGAAAAGAGGGCCTTGTGCACAGACCTTAGGAAGGGGTCAGGTGCACGGGTAACCTGGAGCACCAGCCTCATAGGCTCTGCAAACCCTGCTCTGTGTAGCCTCAGCAGGCTCTGCAAACCCCACTCTGTGAACCTCAACAGGCTTTATAAATCCTGTCTGTGCAGCAGCCTCAGGCTCAACAGGCTCTGCAAACTCTGCTCTGTAAAGCCTCACAGGCCTTGCAGACCCTGCTCTGTGTAGCCTTCTGGGCTCTGAATCTCTGCTTTGTGCAGCCTCACAGGTTCTGAACCCCTGTTCTGTGCAACCTCACAGGCTCTGCAAACCCTGCTCTGCACAGTCTTACAGGCTCTGCCAACCCTGTTCTGTAAAGCCTCACAGGTTTTTCCATTCTCTTCTTGGGATCACTTCTCCATTCTCCTCTTGGGATCTTGGGCACGCACGCACATGCACCTGGAGTGAGTTTAAGCTGCCGGGTCCGGGACTCGAACTGCGGTCGACTACATGGGAGTCCAGCAACATAGCCATTATGCCATTATGGGAGCTTCCATCCACCACCCAGTTCCCCTCCATTTGATCTGGCCTCATGGACCTCCCCACCAGAATCTGCAGGTCTCCGCTGGCTAGAAGCAGAGTTTTGATTTCACTTCAGGCCTCTCTTCTTTCCAGCTTCTCCCACCCCCACGCCCCAGCTCGGGGCAAACCAATTTCCTTTCGCGAGAGGCTAGCCACCCCCTAACTCTGCCTTGTTCGCTTTTCTCTCTAGCTCTCCAAGACTCCAGTAAGAGGTCCATCAACAGCGACTGGAAGATCGAGCTCCCCGGAGAGTTCCAGATCGCAGGCACCACTGTCCGCTATGTGAGGAGGGGCCTATGGGAGAAGATCTCGGCCAAGGGGCCAACCAAAATGCCACTGCATGTCATGGTAACTTGCTGGGCGCCCGCACTTGGCTTGGGCCAGATGGCTCCGAGAGTTCTCCAGTTACTTCTGCTGTGGGGGGTGTGGGGAGGACGCGCCTGGCTATGCATAGCTCAGCTCAGCCCTCTGCATCCTTCTTTCCTTTCATTCATTCATTCATTCATTCATTTTAGGTTTTTGCTGTAGGGTGCATGTTTTTTTCTTTTTTTTTTTTTAAATAGGTTTTTGCTATAGGGCACATGCGCCCGCCAGACAGACAGAGACAGACAGAGAGACAGAAAGCGAGAAATCACCCCCCAGGGGGGATGGCCATGCCACAATCCCTTCTCCTCCATTCTCGTCTCGGGATCTTGGGCATGCATGCACACGCGCCCGGCGTGAGTTTAAGCCAGGATTAGAACCGCGGTCGACTACGTGGGAGTCCAGCGACATAGCCATTACGCCAACTGCTGGTCCCCATGTGTTTGACAGAGAGAGAGAGAGAGAGAGAAAGTGAGAAATTACCACCGAAGCCAAGAGGTAGCGTGGGACGGAGGGGGGGCGTGGCCACACCACAATCCCTTCTCTTCCATTTTCCTCCTGGGATTTTGAGCATGACTCCGGCGTGATTTCCAAGCTGCTTTCTCACGCTCCCTCTCTCTCTTTCTCTCCCTCCTCTTTCCAGCGAGCATATGTACCCTCTAGCAAAACTTAAAAAAAAAAAAAAAAAGATTCCCAGGGGAGGCGTTCCAGCCTCCCACCTCAAGAGAGCAGGAGTTCCCAGGGCTGTTGCCAAGATCTCACAATTACTGGCTCTCTGTCTCCTTGCAGACAGCAGGCTTTGTGGCACCGTGTGCACCTGTAATCGGAGCACACTGTCCGCAGGGCCCTCCAGGGTCTCTGCTTGGTAGGTGTATCCCCATTCATTTTCAATCTCCTGCTACTGGCAGTTGTTCAAAGTGAGGTTCCACCCGAAGGTTTTCTGGCTACCATCCAGGAGATCTGAGGGACCACCTCCGCCCGTGGGCACCTTCGTAAAGGCACTAACCCTGGTACAGTTTGTGGTGGGAAAAGGCAAGCTTGTTTCCACGTGTGACGTTAACCGTATGGAATTCTGCTAGAGCAACCCTCAGCCCGCTAAACCCACTGCAAATCACTTCCTGCAAATCGGTTTCGGAGACCCTAGGACCTGTGTGGGAGCCTTTTCTCTGGGCTAAGATGGCTTCCTAGTAAAATTCATTGGAACAAACCCTCCTAGGTTAAAAGTCATTATTCACACAGGTTAAGAGAACTAGTAAAAGATAAGATAAAACCCAGATGGAGGGGCCAGGAGGTGGCATGGTAGTTAAGACGCTGGACTCCCACATGGCCGGTCACTGTTCAAATCCTGGACCCAGCAGCTTGAAAATCGTGTTGGGTGTGTGTGTGCCCTAAATCCTTTTTCTTTTTCTTTTCTTTCTTTCTTTTTTTTTTTTTTAAAGAGAGATTTTTGGTATAGGGTGCGTGTGCTCAGCAGAGAGACAGAAAGCGAGAAATCACCCCCCAGGGGGGATGGCCACGCCACAATCCCTTCTCCTCCATTCTCCTCTCAGGATCTTGGGCACGCACGCACACGCGCCCGGCGTGAGTTTTAAACTGCTGGGTCCAGGACTCGAACCATGTTTGACTACATGGGAGTCCAGCTACATAACTCTTATGCTATCTGCTGGTCCTGGAGTGCCCTAAATCCTAAGAAGAGTATGGTGGAGAAGGGATTGCAGCATGGCCATCCCCTCAGGGGGTGATTTCTCACTTTCTCTCTGTCTCTGGCAACACAGGAGCCCTAGGGCAAAAACTTAACAACAACAACAACAAATAAAAAAAACAAAAGCAATCTACATAACAACATCACCTGCTAGACATAAATTTTAGCATGTGAATTTACTTCCTGTGTAAACACCAAAAAGAGTACTGTATTTCTCTTCTTTTTTTTTTGGAGAGGCTTTTGCCATAGGGCACATGCTCTTGCCAGAAAGAAAGACAGAGACAGCGAGAAATCACCCCCCAGGGGGATGGCCATGCTACAATCCTTTCTCCTCCATTCTCCTCTGGGGATCTCGGGCATGCACGCACACGCGCCTAGCATGAGTTTAAGCCACAGGTCTGGGACTTGAACTGCGGTCAACTACATGGGAGTCCAGCAACATAGCCATTACACCATCTGCTGGTCCCCTGTATTTCTCTTCTTTGCCCAAAGCTTTCATAAATTGACTAAGTCATCAGTCCATTAAGCCCAGGGCACAGCTTGGAGCCATTCAGACCAGGATAAGCCAGACTCAGAGGAAGCAGCTACTACCAAGGGAAGGTTTCAGGTTTCAGCCCTTGTTCTTTTTTTTCCTGTTTTTTGTTTGTTTGTTTGTTTTGTTTTGTTGTTGTTGTTTTGCTGTGGGGTGCATGCATTTCAAGAGAGAGAGAGAGAGAGAGAAAGTGAGAAATCACCCCCCAGGGGAATGGCCACACTGCATCCTTTCTCTTCCATTCTTCTCTTGGGATTTGGGGCACACATGCCCAGTGTGTTTTTCAAGCCACCGGGTCCAGGACTTGAACCACAGTGAGATCTAAGTGCCTTAACCTCCACACAACCACCTGCTGCCTCCCCTTGTTTAATACAAATTGCTTTTCTCTGGTGAAATATGATTGCTGCCCACTTCAGGTTTTTAAGCCATAAATGAGAAGCATTCTTTGGGGTCTGTAGAGAAATCCATTGTCCCCGAACTAGGGTGCACCCAGTGTTTGCAGCGTGGGGATCTGCATCTGAAATCAGTTACACACACACACACACACACACACACACTGCGTGTGGCTACAGAACTGCATGAAATGAGTTTCATATGGATTCCTAATTCCCTCGTTTTATTCCCACACTTTTTAAAAGACTGGCATGTTTTTTGTTTTTATTTTGTTTTGTTTTGTTTTGTTTTTATTTTGTTTTGTTTTGTTTTGTTTTAATGGAGCCATTTTCCAAAAGCGTTCCTGGCAGTCTGTCTGTTGGAGAAGTGAAGTTCACGCAGCAGTTCCGCTCTTGGCACCCCCCTCCCACCCACAACTCAGCCTTGCAGGCCAAGAGGTGCTTGGGAGGGGAGGTGGCACCCCTGGCCTGGTGGGCTTTTCATCTGGCCTGTCCCAAGTCAGGCAAGATGGGCTGGGCCCATTCTGCCTTTAGCTGTCTAGCTGGAGAGAACCTGCTGGCCGCTTAGACCCAGGAGCCCTCGCCAGCTCCAGGCAACTCACAGCCAGGAGGTGACATGGTGGTTAAGGTGCTGGACTCCTGCATGGCCATAGTTCGAGTCCTGGACCCGGTGGCTTGAAAAATCACACGAGACACTTGTGTGTGCATGCCCAAAATCCTGAGAGGAGAACGGAAGAGAAGGGAAAGCAGGGTGGCCATGCCCCTTTGGGGGGGGTCATGATTTCTCACCTTGCCTCTCTCTGTCTCTCCGTCTCTCTTTGGCAAGTGCACACACTCTATGGCAAAAACCTAAAATGCAGAAAAAAAAATTACAAAGAGGGTACTATTATGCCTGGAAAAATAGAGCCCCCAGCATACCCACTGGCCGTGCAAGGTTTGTCACATGCATTTTCAAACCTAGGACGACTCCATTCAGTCTGTGTACACGCTAGGACTTCAGACCCGAGGGTCCCATGCTGCATGATGGCTCCCTGCAAAACATGATCAACCTCTCCCCCAACTCCCCGACTCCCAGCTTTAAGCCCCAAGCCAGGCCTCTGCCACCCAGTGGGTGTAGCGATCACCCTGGCTCCTGTGGCAGTAAGAAGGCGCCTTCAACCTGGACTCCCACAGGGATGCCCAGGGTCCCCCTGCAGTGGGCTGGACTGGGCCTCGTGCGCAGCTTACCCCTGACTCTGCACCAACTGACATAGCGGGGGGATGGGGGATAAAGGGTGACATCCATGTTCAAAGAAGTGGGGTGACCCTCCTTGCCTTTTGGGGTCAAAGCAGCGCATGTGCGTATGCTTGTTTGCAAAGGTAGCTGCACGGGTGGCTACTTGGGCTATTTGCATGAAGTGGCTCTCCCTGAAAAGAAGTGATGCAGTGGTTAAGGCGCTGGACTCCCACATGGCTGGCCCTGGTTCGAGTCCTAGACCCGGCAGCTTGAAACTCGCGCCAGGCATGGGCATACATGCCCCCAAATCCTGAGAGGAGAATGGAGGAGAAGGGATTGCGGTGTGGTCTCACTTTCACTGTCTCTCCAGTGAGCACACACACCTTATAGCAAAAAAGGCAAAGCCAGTTAGAGCTTGCAAAGTTGCTCACCCCCAGAATCCTCATCTCAGCCCGCCCTTTCTGGAGCAGGAAAGAGCAGAGTTCTATGACATCTATTTGCCTTCCCTCAGCTCCAAGCTAAGTAGCTGAGTAACCTAAGGCCGAGATAAAGGAGATGCCCTAGATCGATCTATTTTGCTTGTTTTTTGTTTGTTTTCTTTTTTCTTTTTTCGGTTTTTGCTGTAGGGCACACGCGCTTGGTGGAGGCAGAGAGGGGAAAGTGAGAAATCACTCCCCAGCGGTATGGACACTCTACAGTCTGTTCTCCATATTTCTCTTGGTTTTTGGGGGGAACACATGCACATGCACCTAGCACGATTTTGTTTCTTTTTAGAGAGAGATTTTTACTATAGGGCATGTGTACTTGCTGGAGAGACAGAGAGACAGAAGATGAGAAATCACCCTCCCAAGGGAGATGGCCACACCACAATCCCTTCTCCTCCATTCTCCTCTTGGGCATGTATGCATACGTGCCCAGTGTGAGTTTGAGCTACCGGGTCTGGGACTCAAACCACGGTCAAACCACTACACCCTGGACCCGATCAAACCCATTTTAAACCCCAGACTAGATCGCATCACCCCTAGAGGAGGAGCAGCCGCCATGTCGCCGAGCTCGTAGGTTTGCAACCCTGTGGGCTTTCGTCCCAGTTCCAAATGGCCTTCTCCTCTGCTGCCGAGCCAGGTGCTGTTGTTTCACGATCAGAATTACGGCATCCACTACGAGTACACCATCCCCATCAACCACACCGCGGAAAACCAGAGCGAGCCCGAAAAGCCGCAGGACTCTCTGTTCATCTGGACCCACAGCGGCTGGGAAGGGTGCAGCGTGCAGTGCGGAGGAGGTGAGCCCTCGGGAACGTCAGGTGTGGGGTTCGGCTAGAGGGAGGAGAATGGAGTGCGGGGCCTTCCATGGTCAATGCACAGAGCGTGGGCAGTACGTAGCCCGCGTTTCCGTGGGGAGGGAACCTCTGAGCCTCCACCACCGGTGTCATGCAGGAACCCCTCCTCTCCGGTCACCCCTCCATGACTCATTCTCCGGGAGACAGACCCAACAAGACGTCAAGGGGCCTGAGCCCCTGTGAATCCTTTCATGGTGCTCTTCCCAAATAATAATAGCAGCGGGCTGGCAGGTGGCATGGAGGCTAAAGCGGCTAGATCCCACATGACAAACTGCATGGTTCGGGTCCCGGACCTGGCAGCTTGGAAATCACACCGGGCATGTGTGCCTGCATGCCCAAAATCCTGAAAAAATTGGGACCAGTAGATGGCGTAATGGTTATAGCACTGGACTTCCACGTAGTCGCCCGCGGTTCGAGTCCCAGGCCCGGAGGCTTAAAACTCATGCCAGGTGTGTGTACGTGTGTGCCCAAAATCCTGATAGGAGAATGGAGGGAAGGGATTGAAGTGTGGTCATCCCTTCCAGGGGCGATTTCTCACTTCCTGTCTCTCTGTCTCTCCTGCAAGTGCACACACCCTATAGCAAAAATCTCTAAAAAGAAAATAGTCCTGAGAGAATAGAGGAAAAGGAATTATGGTGCGACTCTGACCCCCAGGGGTGGATTCTCACTTTTTCTCTCTCTCTGTCTCTCCCTGGGAAGCACACAAACCCTGTAGAAAATAATAATAGCAATAACAATGATGGCGATATGGTTCACCTTAGGTGTTAACCACCTGTCGGGTTCTAATCTAAGTATTTGTATATGTCTTGGGTCGTCAAGGAAGTCGTGACGCATTTTTGCATAGAAAAACATCATGACCTTCCTGACAACCTGGTTTTAACCCGGTTTAAACATCGCTAAAGCATGCTAAGGCTCAGCGAGGCTAAATAAGGCAGTCCACTTGCAGAAACCAAGTCATAGAGGCCAGATGCCAGCAGCTGAGCCTGTGGTTCTGGTGACACTATTAGGGAAAGAGCCAAGACCGAACCAGGCCCCTGACCATCTTCTGATGTCCCATTGTGGCCACGCAGTGTTTGGGTCACTTTGGAAACACCCCAGAAAAGGAGTTCATCCAGCTGGGGTGACAGGTGAGCAGAGCCCAGAGCACAGGACACTCAGTTGTGAGTCCAGGTCGACTCTAGAATGCCCAGCCTGAGGACACAGGCCTGCGTGTCCTTCCGCCTGTCTGTCCCTCACTCACCCCCAGCAAGTAGGAACGTTTATTTCTTCCGTGAGAGAGAGACAGATGATCGGCGGGACTCTAACAGTGTTCTCATGCCACGATCCACTCCCAGCCTCGGCCAGCCCGGATCACAGGCACCTGTGTGTGCATGGCTAGCATGTGTAGGGAGGCACCCGGATGTGAACCAGGGACCTTTTTATTTATTTTTTTTGAGAGGTTTTTACTACAGGGTGCGTGCGCTCGCCAGAAAGACAGAGACAGAGAGACAGAAAGCGAGAAATCACCTCCCAGGGGGATGGTCACGCCGCAGTCCCTTCTCCTCCATTCTCCTCCATTCTCCTCTTGGATCTTGGGCACGCACGCACACGCGCCCAGCATGAGTTTAAGCCACCAGGTTTGGGACTCGAACCACGGTTGACTACAAGGGAGTCCAGTGACATAGCCATTACGCTAACTGCTGGTCCCTGATTGTTTTTTGTTGTTGTTGTTGTTTTTGGAGAGGTTTTCGCTATAGGGCGCATGCGCTCGCCAGACAGACAAGAGAGAGACATAGAGACAGAAAGCGAGAAATCACCCCCCAGGGGCGATGGTCACACCGCAATCCCTTTTCCATTCTCCTCTTGGGATCTTGGGTACGCACGCACACGCGCCCGGCGTGAGTTTTAAGCCACTGGGTCCGGGACACGAACCGCGGTCGACTATGTGGGAGTCCAGCGACATAGCCATTACACTAACTGCTGGTTCCCATGGTCCCTGATTGTTATTTTTTAATTTGCTATAGGGCATATACGTTAACTAGAGAGAGAAGCAACCTGCCAGGTCCAGGACTCGAACCATGGTCAGCCATGTGGAAGTCCAGCACCTCAACCACCATGCCACCTGCTGGCCTGTAACAGTCACTTTAAATGACATACTGACCAGTGGTTGCACCCGCTGTCTCCTCCATGCATATGAGTGAACAGCCTTTCCAGCCTCTCAGCTTCCTGTGGTTGGTTTCCAGGGGAACGCAGAACCATCGTGTCGTGCACACGGATTGTGAACAAGACCACGACTCTGGTGAACGACAGTGACTGCCCTGAGGCAAGCCGCCCAGAGCCCCAGGTCCGGAGGTGCAACTCCCACCCATGCCAGTCACGGTAAGTGGCTGTATTCTGCAGCTTGAGCCCATCAGGGTCTGGGTCCCACCCCTGCGAATGGAGAAACCGTGGTACACAGTGCTGTAGGCTCACTCTGGGCTGTATTTCTGCTTGCTCGAGAGACCGGGTTTCTAGCTATGGAGCCAGCACTCTGATGGAAATGTACAATCCTAGCTGGAAGGTGTCCTGTAGGAGACCGTGAATAACATCTCACAGAGAGGCCAGCAGGGGGCGTGGTCGTTCAGGTGCTGGATTCCCACGTGGCCGACCATGGTTTGAGTCCTGAACCTGATAGCTTGCTTTCCCACTTTGCCTTTTTTTTTTTTTCCACTGTGGTCAAATGAAAAAACATAATAATGACAAATTTAAAAATTAAATGAATAAATAATTCTTTCAAATGATATCTCACATAGAAAAAAAAAAAAGCTATCACTTCCTACTTTCAGTTAGTACCCGATGGCTCTCCCAGATTGGTGTGTCTTAGAGAAAAAGGATGCTCTAGAAACAGGATGTCAACAGTTGATTCTGCAGTCCTATCAATACTATTGGTGACAAAGACGGGATGGGACCCGGAGAGCCAAGCTCCGGGCCACCCTCTACACTCCTAGCCATCAGCCTCCCCGGCAATGGTAGAGTCTGAGTACCCGGGAGTAAGTGCGCATGCAGGTTGATATTTGTGGTTGACCTAAAATTAATACCCAGGAGTGGCAGATCTGACGTTCACGGTTTGCAATTGATCTGGACCTCTGTCTTAGTCCCGGCGTCCGCGGCCGTCTGATGCGCATGCTCTGGAGTGAACTCTCTTGGGTTGTCCGCCGACCTGAATTGGATGAAATGCGCCCTTGAATTGAGCTTCCTTTTGTCCTTGTCGTCTGGTGAGATTTTACCTAGCACTAGGGTTCTGTTACGTGGTGTAAGGTTATGCCCCTTGCCCTCCCGCTGTGCTCGGAGTTGCGATAAATGGTTTTGGTTCCGTGGTTCTGGGTGTCGTGGCCAGGCTTTGCTGTGGCAATTTTTCGGGTTGCTTGAGTTCAGCTCACACTGCTCACCTGCGTACGTGTTTCACAGAGCCTGTGGGTTTTGTGGCAACCTCCTTTGCTTTGTCAAACTCTTAAAATGTAAGTGAGAGAAGAAAGAAAGAGAGAGAGAAAGAGAGAGAAAAACAGGGTGGTGAGACCTATTTCATTGCTTTTATGTGTTCATTGGCAACTTAAGAATGAAATTCATGGGCCAGCAGGTGGCGTGATAGTTAAGGTACTGGACTCCCACATGGACAATCGCAGTTCAAGTCCCAAACCCAGCAGCTTAAAAATTATGCCAACCATGAGTGCGTGTATGCCCAAGATCCTGAGAGGAGAATGGAGGAGAAGGGATTGTGGCATGGCTGTCACCCAGGGGGACGATTTTTCACTTTCCTTCTTTCAGTCAGTCAGTCAGCCTCTCTCTCTCTCTGACAAGCACCCCATGGCAAAATCCTTAAAAACTATTTTTTTAGGGGCTGGCATGTGGTGTAGTGGTTAAGATGTTGGACTCCCCCATGGCTGGCTGCAGCTCGAGTCTCTGACCTAGTAACTTGAAACTCACACCATGCTCATATGCACGTGTGCCCCAAATCCCAAGAGGATAATAGAGGAAACGGAATTGTGGCATGCCTCCCCCCGATTCCCCACCAGGGCTGATTTCTCACTTTCTGTTTCTCTAGCGAGCACATGCATCCCATATCAAATAAATAAATAAATAAATAAATAAATAAATATAAAAAAGCTTTTTTTTATTTAATAAAGAATGAAATTCAGGGCTGGATGGTGGTACAGTTGTAAAACATGGTGTTCTGCAAAGCCAACCCACATGGAGAGGTCCCTGAGTGTGCTGGGCACTCAGATGCCTGTTAGTTGGGGGCGGATCATGGCATGAAGACCAATTGGAGATGCATCCTCTGTTCTCTCCGTTTGTCTTTCTCACTCATGAAAAAAAAATTAATTAATAAACTTTTAAAAAAAATTCCACCCTAGTACTGAAGGCCTCTGCAGAAAGAAAGTGCTCAGTGCAGAAAGTCTTCTTAAGCATCTTGGGTATGATTGGCCACCCTACAAGTCAGTCAGCTGGACAGCCAACCAATCAGTCACATGTAGCGCCACAGAAGGAGGGACTTGTCCCTGTAAAGACTCAGTGATTGGACAGGCCAGTGTCTTCTCTAGAAACCAAAGATGGCCTGGCCCTAGTGAGGTCATTAGAAATTCGGATAGATTTGGGATCAGTAGATGGTGTAATGGTTACCTTGCTGGGGCCCCACACAGTCAACTGCATTTTGAATCCTGGATCCAGTGGCTTGAAACTCAGGCCTAACACGTGTGTGTGTGTGCCTAATATCCTGAGAGGAGAATGGAGGAGAAGGGATTGCAGCGTGGCCATCCCCCAAGCATGACTGAGCAAAAAGGTCTTAGGAATCATTCAAGAATCATATTTTGGGCCAGCAGATGGCTTGGAGGTTAAGGTGGCTGGATCCCACAGGCCAGTTTTGCAGTTCAAGTCCCAGACCCAGCAACGTGAAAATCATGCCAGGTGCATGCGTGTGCGTGCTCAAGGTCCCCAGAGGAGACTGGAGAAGAAGGGATTGCGGTGTGGCCATCCCCCCTGGGGGGTGATTTCTCACTTTCCCTCTCTGTCTCTCTCTGGTAAGTGCACATGCTCTACACACACACACACACACACACACACACATTAGTTACCCCTGCATTTAGATACTATTTTAGAATCTATATCTTTTAAGAATTATGCATAGACAGCAAAGTGGGGCAAAATCAGAGCTGCCGTGATTGAATTGAGACACGGGATGAACGAGTGCGGGTCAGCCCCCTCCCCTGCGACGGTAGGCACATGGCACCTCTGCGGAGCTCCCGGGAACAGCGTTTAACAGTTGTCAGCCGAGGGTTCTGCTTCCTGTGATGATCAAGTCGCTCATTCGAACCAGCCCTTCTGCAGATAGCAAGTAGAACGTCTGCAGGAAATATAAAAGGCTATTGTTTTGAAGCAAGAAAGCAGGCAGAAACTGGAGAGAAACAGACAAATGAGAGGAGAGGATGACAGTGCATTCATTTCTTAGATTTATCGTTTTTCAACCAAGTAGAGGCCCTGGTTGGATCTTTGTAAGACAGCTAAAGTTCTGGTAGGTACCAGGCTGGCCCTGTAAATGAATGGTTAAAGGAGCCAGATCCCACATAGCTTACCATAGTTTGAATCTCAGCCCCAGCAGGGACCTGGAAAAACATGCCGGGCACATGAACGTGTGTGCGTCAGATCCCCATGGGATGGAAGCTGGAAGCCGTGTGATTATAGTATAACCACGCCCCATCAGGGAGGGCTTTCTAGCTCTCTCTGTCCTTTTGTCTCTCTCTCTGATGAGTACATGTGCCCTCTGGCAGTTAAAAAAAAATACATGGGGGACCAGCAGGTGGCGTAGTGATTAAGGTGCTGGACTCCTCCATGGCTGACCATGGTTCGAGTCTCAGACCTAACAGCTTGAAACTCATGCTAGGCACATGTGTGTGCATGCCCCAGACCCCAAGAGGAGACTGGGAGAGAAGATTGCAGCACGGCCATCCCCCTGGGGGTGATTTCTCACTTTCTCTCTCAGTGTCTCTGTCTCTCCTGGGAGCACATGCACCCTAAGGCAAAATCCTGTAATTAATTAATTAATCTATCTATCTATCTATCTATCTATCTATCTATCTATCTATCTGAGAGGTCCTGGTTTGTGCCATCAGAGGAGAATATTCAGGACACTCATAGCAACTGGATAGTGAGGAGGGAAAAATCTCAGAAAACATCAGTAGATAGAGACTTGCAAATTCTGCGTATTGTCTTAGGCCCAAATCTCTAAGAATAGGACATGCCTCTGGTTAGACTCCATATAATACAAGTAAGGCTTGATGAACTAAATTGAAATTAGAGCAGCTGCCCACCACAGGGGAGATAGTATTTGGAGTTTCATTGGATCCAAAGCAGCTGCCTGCTAAAACTAAAATACCTTAATGTTTCTACAATAATTTTTTGAATCTGTGCTGGTCACTATGGTAGCTGCTAGCTAATTCCAAATGCAGATAGTCTATAAATGAAAAATGCACAGTACATTTCAAAGATTTCATATAAAAGAGATGATACATCTTACGAATTTTAGATTGCAAAGTCATTTAAACTTGTAAAATATTTTAGTTACTTTAATGTCATTACATTGTTTGCAGTCATCCAAAATAATTAGATTTTGATACGTCGAGTCAAATAAAATTAAACTCATGTTTCAAAAATTATTTTAACGTAGCTACTAAAAAATCCAGATTACATATGTGCTTCACATTTTATTTCTATTGAAGAACCCTGCTGTTGATGAATGTGTCATTCACAATGTTCAGGAAACGATCCAAAATTACGAGTCATATGAAGAAACAGACTCATACTCCAGAAAAAAAGATGAATAGCAGAGCCTGACTCCAAGATAACATATGTGTTGGAATTAGATGACAAGGACTTCTTTCTCTCTCTCTCTCTCTCTCTTTCTTTCTTTCTTTCTTTGAGAGATTTTTGCTGTAGGGTGCATGCGCTTGCTGGAGAGACAGAGAGGTGGAGAGACAGAAAGCGAGAAATCACCCCACGGGGGATAGCCATGCTGCAATCCCCTCTCCTCCATTCTCCTCTCAGCACTCCGGGCATGCGCACACACGTGCCTGGTGTGAGTTTCAAGTCTCCAGGTCTGAAACTCAGCCACAGCCGACCATGTGAAAGTTCAGTAACCTAACCATCTGCTAGTTCCAGGAGTTCTTTCCTTTTAGAGAGACTTTTGTTACAGGACATGTGCACCTCCCAGAGAGACAGAGAGAACGTAAGGACCTCCACACACACACACTCTGCCCCCAGAGTGGCATGACCATTCCCCCTTAGGGAAGATTTCTCACTTTCTCTACCTGCCAAGTGCATATACTCTATGGCAAAAAAAAAAAAAAAAAAAAAAAAAAAAAAAAACTAAAAAAAAGAAAAAAGGAGGAGGAGGAAGGAAGGAAGACAAAAGGAAATCAATGCTGGAAGGAGATTTAACACCCAAGTGAAAAACTGCAGGTGAGCAGCAGTGGGCTTGGAGACCCCAGGATCTGGAGGACAAGTGGCAGTTTCAGAAAGGGTCGGCGTAACTGGAGGATGGGCCTGGGATCTGGAAGAAGAGTCCAAGACCCCCAGTGGTTTAGACTTTATTCAAGAAGCCAAAAATGCAACTCACTGGTGAATCCAACCAGGTCAAACAGCTTTTCTTTCCTTTTTTTTTAAAAAAAGAATTATTTAACTTTTTACATTTTAGTTTAACCAGAGAGGGACAGAAAGAGAGAGAGAGAAAGAGAAAGTGAGAAAGCAAACTGCCAGGTCCGGGACTGAGACTCGAACCACTGTCAAACATGTGGGAGTCCAGAGCCCTTAACCACCATGCCACCTGCTGGCCTCAGAATAACTTTTCTGTGTTATTGTAACTCTTCGACTTTTATTATTTTTAGTTTTTACTATAAGGCACATGCACTTGCAGGTGAGGAAGAGAGACAGAGGGGGGAAGCGAGAAATCACTCCCCAGGGGGGATAGCCATGCCACAATCCATTCTCCTCCATTCCCCTCTCAGGATTTTGGGCACGCACGCACACACGCCTGACATGGTTTTTCAAGCCAGTGAGTCCAGGATTCGAACTACACAGTCCACCATCCGGGGTCCTGTGCCTTCACCACCATACCCCCTACTGGCCCACTCTTTGACCTATAACCAACATCGATGTGCGTCTTTTCTATTTTTCTCTATTTCTCCTTGAATTTTCTGCACCCGCCTCTCTTTCCATTGGGATCTGGAGTTTCCTTTCCCTTCTCAGCTGCACGCCATTAGCACCTCTTCATTCTAACGGGAGCCTGGCTCTGTGGGTCCTCCCCCAACCCAGGCCGTAGTAACCATATGGAACCTGGAATCCAACACGCAAGACACGCAGGGCAGAAGGCCTCTCTCCGGCATCTCCAGCGCATCAACACAAACACCTTGGCCAACCTGGCCCCTGCGTTGGCAGGAGAGACAGAAATCACAGATCAGCCCTGCCGGGACAACTGTGGCCAGCGGCTTCCATCTTGCTGACCACAGTCTGCAGGGGAGAGGCCCCAGCATCGTGGGGTTTCCAGAGGCCGCTGCTGCGTGCCAGCCCCTTGCAACCCAGCGCGCACTGGTCCTGGAGTAAGAATCCAAGGGTGTGATGGCAAAATGGGTTCATTCTGGAGCACTGAGCTCACACGGCCAGGTTCTACATTTTTGCATTCTTTCAGAGCTCATTAGCTATTTGAAAAGACCACGCCAAGTTACTAGGTATTTTCCTATAGACTTGAGGAGTTGAACGCCTTCCCGGCAGAGCCTGCTGTGCTGGAGGGACACTGAATTAAGGCGATTCAGAACAGTCAACATCTTACTAGTAGTTGAGTTCAGTAGTCATCTGCTAGAAGTGTACTTGGTTGTTTTTGGTTTTTGGGTTTGTTTTTTTTAGTGTCTTTTTTTGGGGAGGGGGTAGATTCTTGCTATTGGACAAATGCACACTCGCCAGAAAGACAGAAAGCAAGAAATCACCTTCCGGGGGGGATGGTCACGCCGCAATCCTTTCTCCTCCATTCTCCTCTTCCGATTTTGGACAACCACGCACACGCGCCCGGCGTGAGTTTTAAGCCTCTGGGCCCGGGACTCAAACTGTGGTCAGCTATGTAGGAGTCCAGCGATATAACCATTATGCCATCCTCCGATCTCATGGAGTTGGTTTTTCAATTTTGCCCTTCTTGCTCAGTTCTATTAACCAGGCTGGCTTTGTTTGGGGTTAAAATGGAATGGAATCTCTCTCTTTCTCTCTCTCTCTCTCTCTCTCTCTCTCTCTCTCTCTCTCTCTTTATTAAAGCATGTTCTCTCTTGCTTTCTCACGCATGTGTATATGAGAGATTATACCTTGAGAATGAAGCCTGGACCATATGGATCTCTAGCCTCCAGCCACAGTCTGAAAAGAAAACATTGTTTAGGAACCAGAAGACGGTATGGTAGTTAAGGTGCTGGATTCTTACGTGGCTGACCACGGTTCGAGTCCCAGATCAGCTTGAAAATCATGTCAGGCGTGTGTATGTGCATACCCAAAATCTTGAGAGGAGCATGGAAGAGAAAGGATTGCGATGTGGCCATCCTCACTGATGGGGTGAATTCTCACTTTTTCTTTCTCTGCCTCTCTCTCCAGGGAACGTTCATGCCATATGGTATAAAAAGAAACCATTGTTTATCCATTTCTTGGTAGCCTGAAACCTAAAGATTTTCTTTCCCACTTTCTTCTAAAGCAAAATAGGCATATCTAACTGTGACTAGGTACCACTAGTTAATTACATGCCTTGTGGATGGTCTATGAGTGGTGAGGAGAAATTTACATCAATTGAACTCAGAAAGTTCGTTCTGACATTACCTAAATTCCAACTCCTTACCTGTATTAAATTACATGGCAAGGTTTTGAAGTCTTTCCATATTTAATAAATTAAGAAACATTATAGGGGCCAGCAAGTGGCATGGTGGTTAAGGCGCTGGACTCCCACATGGCTGACTGCAGTTCAAGTCCCAGAACTAAGGGCTTGCTTTCTCACTTTCTCTCTCTCATTCTGTATCTCTGTCTCTGTCTCTCTCTGGAGAGTGCATGTGCCCTATAGAAAATTTAAAAATAATAACAACAAATAAAATTAATTAATTCTAAAAAAAATATTAACAAAACATTCTAGATGGAGGAAGAGAGCATTTTCAGAGTTTTGGGGTATTTTTATCATTTGGACATCCCTGCCTTTGAGCATTACAGAAGACGAGAGAATTTTCAAATATCAGAAGCACAAGGTATAGACTTTCTCCTATTGAGAAGTGCATGGCTTATAACCATACAAAAAAGTCCTTCTTGGGACCAGCAGTTGGCGTAATGGCTATGCCGCTGGACTCCCATGTAGTCGACCGCAGTTCAAGTCCCGGACCCGGTGGCTTAAACTCACACCAGGTGCATGTGCATGCATGCCCAAGATCCCAAGAGGAGAATGGAGGAGAAGGGATTGCGGTGTGGCCATCCCCCCGGGGGGGGGGGGGGGATTTCTCACTTTCTGTCTCTCTGTCTCTCTCTTTCTGGCGAGCGCACGTGCCCTATAGCAAAAACCTCTAAAAAAAAAAAAGAAAGAAAGAAAGAAAGAGTAAGAGAGAGGGGAAGAGAAAAGGAAAAGAAAGAAAGGGAAGGAAAATAGAAAGGCCATGGAGTACTTGGTGTTTGTAGTTGACTTTTTAATGTCACAGTTACAGGAGAGGAAAAATCAAGAAGAAAGGTAAAAATTAGTCTGAGGGGGGCCGACAGATGGTGTGGTGGTTAAGGGCGCTGGATTCCCACTTGGCTGACCATGGTTCCAATCCTGGACCTGGCAGCTTGCTTTCTCGCTTTCCCTTTCTCTCTGTCTCTGTCTGGTCAAATGAAAAAGTAATAATAACAAATGGAATTAAATAAATAAATAAACAAATTAGTCTGAGGGGGCTAGCAGATGGCATGGTGGTTAAGGGGCCAGATCCCACATGGCCGACTCCATGGTTCCTGTCCCGGACCAAGTGGCTTGAAAAATACACCGGGCACATGTGCGTGTATGTCCAAAATCCTGAGAGGAGAATGGAGAAGAAGATTCAAGTGGCCATCGCCCTGGGAAGGGTGGATTTCTCACTTTCCTCCCACCCCATCTCTCTCTGAGGAGCGCATACACCCTATGACAAAAATCTTTTTTTTTTTTTTTTAAGAATTATTTATTTATTTAATTCCATTTGTTATTGGTTTTTATTTGACTGAGAGAGAGAGAGAGGGGAAGCGAGAAAGCAAGCCACCAGGACCAGGACTTGAACCATGGTTGGCCATGTGGGAATCCAGCACCCTTATCCACCACACTGCCTGCTAGCCTCAGCAAAAATCTTAAAAAAAAAAAAATAATAATTAATTTGATAAATATTTAAATAACAAAAACAACCAAGATTACAAAGCGATCCACCACGATCGGGAGAGGAAATAAGTATTCTTCACATTCTGGGACAGTCGTCCGACTGTAGAAGACATGGGTCTGTAGTGAAGGTGAAAGAGACCGGATTCTGAACTTGCAGAATTGCCAGGGAGGTTTCAGACATCAGCTTGGATCTGCTTGGTGGCTGCCTTCCAGAACAGTTCCCTCCCCTTGGGGTCATCCTTGGCGGGTTCCCTCTGCTGACTGGCTCCCTTGCAGGAATCCACTGTCCACAGACAGGGAAGGGATGTTCTTTTGAAAAGAAGTACCTATTTCTATGCAAATGCATTGCAACTAAAAGGATGCAAAAAGATCTAGCATGTAAACAGAAACCATAACAAAGCGGGATTGCTATAATAGTACCAGGCAAAACAGATGTTAAAACAACAACAAATGATGTTCTATGTACAGAAATCTCATATTGGTTGAAGGGCAGTCTGTCAGGAAGGTGGGACAATTATTAACATACATGCACCTAACCACAAAGCCTTAAATTGCATGAAGCAAAACTGGCAGAGATAAGGAGAAAAAGAGATAACAAAGACTTCAGTATCCCACTTTTTAATAATGGATTTTAAAAAATAGGTAAAAGATGGGACTAGCTGTTAGCATGATGGCTATGTCGCTGGACTCCCACGTAGTCGACCGCGGTTCGCGTCCTGGACCCGGTGGCTTAAACTCACACTGGGCGCGTGTGCGTGCGTGCCCAAGATCCTGAGAGGAGAATGGAGGAGAAGGGATTGCGGCGTGGCCATCCCCCCTGGGGGGGTGATTTCTCACTTTCTGTCTCTATCTATCTCTGTCTGGCAAGCGCATGCACCCTATAGCAAAAACCTCTCAAAAAAAAGTAGGTAAAAGATGGAGCCAGCAGGTGGTGTAGTGGTTGGGGCACTGGACTCCCACATGGCTGACAACAGTTCAAGTCCTGGACCTGACGGCTTGCTTGCTCATTTCTCTCTCTCTCTCTCTCTCTCTCTCTCTCTCTCGTGAGCACATGTGTCCTAGAGCAAATTTAAAAATAGTAATAATAATTAAAATGAAATAATTCTTTAAAAAAAATAACTAGGTAGAAGGTCAACAAGTATATATCAGGTTGTTTTCTATGCAAAAATACATCATGACTTTTCTGACAACCTGATAGAAAACGTAACCCTATCAACCGAGGCCTAACAAATATCTATAGAGCTGATACTAAAATTCGCATGGAATGACAGAGGGTTCTAAAGAGTCAAAGCAATCTTGAAAAAGAAAAACAACATTGAAGGACTCAAGACCTAGTGGTAGCACAGCAGTAAAGCACAGTGCTCAGTGGATGAGAAAGTTCTGGGTTCGCGTCTGGAGACATCCCTGAGTATAGGATGCCCGCAAGAGCCAACATGGAACTCGGTTGGTTTCTGCCCATCTAAGGCAATGCTGTGGGGCTGTGGGCCTGGCGTTTGCTCAGAGTTATCCCCCACTTGAAGACTGAGCGCCCTCAGTGTCATACACTGGGAGTCGTCTTTTTGCATATTTTCTAAGTACTCAGGGTTTCTCCCTGGCAGATGGCATTATTCTCAGGAACACAGGGACAGCAGACATTAGCTGGGAGACACAGTAGCTTCTCCCATCCAGGGAAGGTGACCTTTCCGCTCTGTGTGCCTGGGCATTTATGCTCAGTGAGTTCTGTTAAAAGGAAGGGGTGGGTGGAACCAGCAGTTAGAGTAATGGCTATGTCACTGGACTCTCATGTAGTTGACCATGGTTCGAGTCCCAGACCTGGTGGCTTAAACTCACGCCGGGCGTGTGTGCGTGCGTGCCCAAGATCCCGATAGGAGAATGGAGGAGAAGGGATTGCGGCGTGGCCATCCCCCTTGGGGGGTGATTTCTCGCTTTCTGTCTCTCTGTCTCTATCTCTGTCTTTCTGGCTAGTGCACACACCCTATGGCAAAAACCTCTCCAAAAAAATAAATAAAATAAATAACTCAAAGGCTGGTCTAGGACCCTGGCGCATGTTTGATTGTCTTCTGGTTAAATCATTCACCCTGGGCCAGCTGGTGGTATAGAGGTTAAGGCATTGGATCCCACATGGCCGACTGTGTGGTTTGAAACCTAGACCAGGTGGCTTGAAAGACATGCCAGGTACATGAGTGTGTGTGTCCAAAATCCTGAGAGGAGGATGGTAGAGAAGGGATTGTGGTGTGGCCATCCCTCCTGGGGAAGGATCTCCTAACCTCTCTCTGTCTCTCTGGTGAATCTATATGCCTTGTAGCAAAAAATAAATAATAAATAAATTAGATAAGCCATTCACCCACTCTCAGGGTAGGCCGTGTTGGACTCCTCCCTAAGCTTTTCCCTGTCCACAACCCGCCTTGACGTAGGCTTGACAGTGAGCCAGCCCTGAGCCCTCCTGCCAGTCTTTCTCCTCCTCCTCTTGGGCCTCATCCTTGTTTTACCTGGCCAGGCCTTTATGTAAACAGATATGTTTTAAAGTTGAACACAAAAGCCAGATCTTTCTTTTTCTTTTTTTTAAAAAAAAAGAATTATTTTATTTAACTTTATTTATTTTTGACCAGAGAGGGACAGAGAGAGAAAGAGAGGGAAAGTGAGAAAGCAAGCTGCCAGGTCTGGGACTCGAACCGCCGTCAGCCGTGTGGGAGTCCAGCGCCCTTAACCACCATACCACCTGCCAGCCCCAAAGCCAGATCTTTCTCTCCTTGTCACGGAGAGTCGCCAAGGCCCATCATTCTTTAGGCCCAGAAGCAAACCAGAAAGAGGAGGAAACGGTCTCTCTGCATCACCCCAGGGCAGTCTCATGGGGGTCATTAAGACCATGGCCTCCGGGCCTCGCCTCCCCAATAACTTCTTGCAAACATGGGTGAGTTACACGATCCGGCCATCTGTAAAACTGAGAAATGAGAACATCTCTCATATAAGTCTCGAGAAGATTAGGTGAAGTAATGCCTATAAATTCCTTCGCCCCGAGTAAGTACACCATGAACGCTAGCCAAAGCCATCAATCCCAGCCCAGCTCACAACGCTACTCCTGATCAGCAGCAACCAGCTGTCGGGCCCCAGCATGTGATGGGCCATCCATCATTTCTTGAGACACCCCTCCCCTCCACCCACACACTATTTTTTTTTTTTTTTTTGGAGAGGTTTTTGCTATAGGGCGCATGTGCTTGCCAGACAGACAGAGAGAGACAGAAAGCAAGAAATCACCCCCCAGGGGGGATGGCCACGCCGCAATCCCTTCTCCTCCATTCTCCTCTCGGGATCTTGGGCACGCACGCACACGTGCCCAGCGTGAGTTTATGCCACCGGGTCCAGGACTCGAACCGCGGTCAACTACATGGGAGGCCAGCGACATAGCCATTACGCTAACTGCTGGTCCCGCACCCACACGCTTTTAATAGTTATTACTAATATCAATAAGCCATATCGGTATTCTCCAGGTAAGAAAAGATGGGGGAAAGGGTCTTAGTGTATGCTAGCGTTCCTCCTCTTGTGAGAACAAGTTCGTGTGGTTTACGTGGATTGCGGAGTAAATTGAAATAGTTTCTAACCGCATCAAGGTTTCTGAACTGTGTCCTGTGAACTTCGGATAACATTATCAGCAGGAAGCGAGGAAGAGGGAAAAGGGATTAGGAGAGGGGTTTTGGCATTATTTAAACCCGAAGATCGGGTTACGGGCTCAGCGCGTGACAAGAGGCTTCACAGAGGCCCCCATGCCCAAGTGGCTTATTACAGACAGGCTGAAGCGAAGGCGAGAACTTAGGTAATGAGGTTGCACTTGGTGGGGGTGGATGTAAAACCTCTGGGTCCTCCCAGCACCCCAGCCCACTAACCTGTACTTGCATGTAAATACCATCAAAAGAAGGAATCTGATGAAATACAGGTGCATCGTTTTCAAAAGCAACATCTGATGGCATTACGAGCAGAACTTAGGGACAGCAGTTAGCGTAATGGCTACGTCGCTGGACTCCCATGTAGTCGACCACAGTTCGAATCCCGGACCTGGTGGCTTAAACTCACAACGGGTGTGTGTGCGTGTGTGCCCAAGATCCCGAGAGGAGAATGGAGGAGAAGGGATTGCGGCATAGCCATCCGCCCTGGCGGGTGATTTCTCGCTTTCTGTCTCTCTGTCTTCTAACCTGCTTCTTAGAAAGAGGGTACCCCTGGCCAGTCAGAGAGAGCTTTGTGTCAAATATAGACAAGAGGGGGGGAGAAAAGGTTTCCGTCACACCTGCCCAGGGAGTTGTCAAGAGGGACAGAGAGGGTGATCTGAGGGCCAGCCCTTCTCAAGAAAGTTCATCTGAAACAAGACTCAGGCCACAGGTGCCTCTTTTCATGACACATGCAGTGGCTTGACTTGGGGACTTGTTAACCAAGCTCCTGGGGGACTTGTTAACCAAGCTCCTGGGGGACTTGTTAACCAATGGGTTGCTGGGCCTCCCACTCCCAGAATTCTGATTCAGTAGACTGAGAGAGATTTGAGAATCTGTATTTATTATTTTTTTTCTGGACAGGTTTTTGCTAGAAGGTGCATGTGCTCGCCAGAAAGACAGAGAGAGACAGAGAGACAGAAAGCGAGAAATCACCCCCCCAGGGGGGATGGCCACGCAGCAATCCCTTCTCCTTCATTCTCCTCTCAGGATCTTGGGCACGCACACATATGCGCCCGGCATGAGTTTAAGCCGCCGGGTCTGGGACTTGAACCACGGTCGACTACATGGGAGTCCAGCGACATAGCCATTACGCCAACTGCTGGTCCTGAGAATCTGTATTTCTAACCAGTTCTGTGATGGTGTTAATGAGGCTGCTCTGAGGAGACTACAGTGATAACCACCAGCATGAGGAACAGAGGTTACTTAAAATTTTATTTAGTTAGTTAATACCTAGTTATTAGTTAGTTTTTGCTATAGGGCACATGTGCTCACTGGAGAGAGAGAGCGATCACCCCTCAGAAGGGGGATGGTCACCCATAATCCCTTCTCCTCCATTCTCCTCTCAGGATTTTGGGCATGCACACATACACGCCCAGTGTGATTTTCAAGCCACCGGATCCGGGACTTGAACCACAGAATAGGATCCAGCACCTTAACCTCCGTGCCACCTGCTGGCCCAATTACTTGAAATTGTAACTCAGAAAGGATGGTAAGGATAACCAGATTCGATGGATTGGATCCTGTAACTTAAGTCTGGTGCCAAGCCCGTGCAGTAGGAAGGATATGGAGTTGGGGCCAGGTGGTGGCTTAGTAGTAACACAGAGCTCTACAAGCCTATCCCACGTGGGAAGGTTCCAAGTTCATATCCGGAGGCTTCCCCAAACGTGGCAGGTGTGCATGCCCATGAGCTGGGCTGGCCGGAGCTGGGGTGGTTCTCGCCACTTGGAGACTCTGTTGGAAATGTCTGTCCCTCTGTCTTTGTGTGTGTGTGTGTCTCTTTTCTCTCTCATTCATGGAAGAAGATATAATTAGACTTGGAAGGAAAGGAAGGAAGGAAGGAAGGCAGGCAGGCAGGCAGGCAGGCGGGTGGGCGGCAGTAGTGTGAATCTAGGAGGAAAATCAGTTGTCTGAGTGAACCCCAGCCTTTTTTGGCACCAGAAACCAGTTTTGTGGAAGACAATGTTTCCACAGATGGCGTGGGAGGGTAGGTAGTTTATGAGAGCAGGCAATTGAAATCTCTCCCATGTGCAGGTCAGATAGGGTTTACGCTCTTGGGAGGATCTTTTTTTGTTGTTAATTAATTAGTTTTTAATTTTGTTATAGGCCATGTGTGCTCATTAAAGAGAGAAAGAGAGACAAAGTGAGAAAGCAGACCACCAGGTCCAGGACTTGAACCATGGTCGGCCATGTTGGAGTCCAGCGCCTTCACCACCACACCTCCTGTTGGCCCCCCTCCTATGAAAATCTGCCAGGCGCAGCTCAGGCTGTCCCGCGAGAGATGGGGAGTGGCTGTAAATACAGAGGAAGCTTCACTTGTCTATGCTGTGTAGCCTAGTTCTTTAAGACACCACGGACCAGGCCCAGGTCTGTGGTCTAGGAGTTGAGGACCCTGAATTATCTCATTCCCAGTCCACTAATGGGAAAAGAGCGATAAGAGAGTAACCAAGTACAGAGCATAGGCAAGACTTGGCAGAAGGCCCCAGGCCTCATTCTAACTCCGTAACCATGGAGAAATCCAGTAAGCATAAGACAGAAGACTTACAAGGACTGGGGGCTTCCCTGGTGGCCCTGGACAAGCTAGGTATACAAGTCCGTGCAGCAGCAGGTAGGAACAACGACTTCAGGACCCAGCTCAGACCAGCAGCATAGACTCACAGGCTGAGTGAGCCCTGCCTACAGGGGCTCATCCAGACCAGCAGATGGCGTAATGCTTACATCACTGGACTCCCACGTAGTCGACCACAGTTTGAGTCCTGAACCCCAAACCTAGATGAAATTCAATCCAAGATGTCACAGAGCTCTACAGATGTTACCTCTAGGTCCTGCCGATTGGGTCTGAGAAATCACAGCAGATAAGAGGACGTCTGAGGCGTTCTACTGTCCCAAAGAGATGAACGTAGTTAATACGAAGGGTAACAGAAGGTGCTTAGCTCACCTATCAAACTGAAGATTTTCCAGTTGACTCACAAAGCAAGACCTAACTCTTGCGCTGTATGCAGCAAACAAACTAATTCAGGGGCCAGCAGGTGGTGTGGTTAAGGTGATGGACTCCCACCTGGCCAACTATGGTTCAAGTCCCAGACCTGGTGGCTTGACCATTGCATGGAGCACGTGTGCGTGCACGCCCAAGATCCCAGGAGGAGAATGGAGGAGAAGGGATTGTAGCATGGCCATCGCCCCTGAGGGGTGATTTCTCACTCTCCCTTTCACTGTCTTTGTCTCTCTCTCCAATGAGTCAATGTGCCCTCTGGAAAACTTAAAAAAAAAAAATGGCTACAGAAGAGATCCCTAAAATGAGTTGAAAACATAACTCATGATCCCCTAAAGAAAAGCATAAAGATCATTTTAGCAAGGTCCGGGTGTCATGGACAATTTTGGATCTCATTTCAATTATAAAAACATTTGGGAGATCCTTAAGCTCAAGCTCTGGGACCAGCAGATGGTGTCATGGTTATGTTGCTGGACTCCCACACAATCAACCGTGGTTCAAGTCCCAGACCTGGCAGCTTTAAACGGATGCCAGGGGCATGTGCATGCGTGCCTAAAATCCCAAGAGGAGAATGGAGGAGAAGGGACTGTGGTGTGGCCATCTCCCCTGGGGAGCGATTTCTTGCTTTCTGTCTCTCTCTGTCTCTCCAGCGAGAGCACGTGCCCTATCACAAAAATCTCTTTAAAAAAGACAAAAGAGGAGCTGACAGGTAGCTTGGTGGCAGAGGGTGCTGGGCTTCCACGTGGCCGACCACGGTTCGTGTCCCAGACCTGGCAGTTTGCTTTCTCTCTTTCTTTCTTGCTCTTGTTTTTTTTCTCTCCCTCTCTCACTGTATCCCTCAGTCAAGTTAAAATAAAGTCAAATAGGAACCAGCAGTTAGCATAATGGCTATGTCGCTGGACTCCCACGTAGTCAACCGCGGTTCGCGTCCCGGACCCGGTGTCTTAAAACTCACGCCGGGTGCGTGTGCGTGCGTGCCCAAGATCCCAAGAGGAGAATGGAGGAGAAGGGATTGCGGCGTGGCCATCCCCCCTGGGGGGTGATTTCTCGCTTTCTGTCTCTATGTCTCTGTCTGTCTGGCGAGCGCACGCACCCTATAGCAAAAACCTCTCAAAATAAATAAATAAATAAATAAAGTCAAATAGAATAATTCTTTAGAAAGAAATAAAAAAGCGGCAGCTCAGGCTCTGTGCTAGAACGTGTCCTTCTAGTGATGACCAGGGACTTGGACAGGGAGCCTACCAAGCAAAGCACGGCCAGGCCTTTGTGGGTAAAGGAAGGCCGTTTATACCAGAGAGACCCACGCACACTCCCTCAACCTCGGCTCCAGCACACTGGAGAGACGGTGTGTATTAATCCCCCACCAGGGAATGGGGCATTCTCTATAGTTCTCGAAATGAAATTTTTCCCAACATTCATCTATTGGGTCATTGGAAAAGTCATTGTGCATTTTTTCTAATAGCCATCAGCAAAATACGTTATGACTTTGCCGATGGCCCAATCAAAACCAAAATTGACAAGATGCAGCATTTGGAGGAGGGAAAATGGGTCAGAAAACTCAGGCCGGCAGAACGAGGGGCAGACGTCTCTTCTTCTAGTGTTGAGAAGGCAAAAGAGGGTTTGGCCAGTCTCATAAGCACCACTCAGTAGGAAGTCCTTGAAGCCCAATTAGATAGACACCTTCACTGAATCAGTATTTAGAAAACTAATTCTTCAGCCCGGCAGTTGGCATAATGGCTATGTCGCTGGACTCCCATGTAGTCGACTGAGGTTCGAGTCCTGGACCTGGTGCCTTAAACTCACGCCGGGCGCGTGTGCGTGCATGCCCAAGATCCCAAGAGGAGAATGGAGGAGAAGGGATTGCAGCGTGACCATCCCCCCTGGGGGGTGATTTCTCACTTTCTGTCTCTCTGTCTCTCTCTGTCTGGTGAGCACACGCGCCCTATAGCAAAAACCTCTCCCAAAAAAAAGGACTCTCTTTCCTCTTAGAGGAGTCACGGATGGTTTGTGTAGTTCATTAGCTATTAAACCGATTAACAAATGATTTGTCGCCATTGAACGTGGTAATAGATTTCATTGTTTCCTGTCATGCCAAGACTCTGCAGTTTATCCAGGATCCGAATGATCCAGAGCCATCCAATGTTTCTAAATACCTTTGGACCAGCTCACTGCCTTTGGCTCGGCCCATCAGGGCTGTGTAGTTAAAGGTCTTCGTTCCGTAATTTACTGGGAACTTCATTGAGTCTAATCACTGCCTCTCATTTCGCCTGCCCGAAGCACATCTGCCCGGCAGCTGCCGGGACTCCATTTGGTTCAGATGCGCGACTCTCTCTGGGAAGTAAAATAAAGGGCATGGCTATTTTATTGTCAATTGATCCCACTGTAACTTTTGGGGTTTTTTTTGTTTGTTTGTTTGTTTGTTTGTTTTGGAGAGGTTTTCGCTATAGGGTGCATGCGCTCACCAGCCAGACAGAGAGAGACAGAGAGACAGAAAGCAAGAAATCACCCCCCAGGGGGGATGGCCACACCACAATCCCTTCTCCTCCATTCTCCTCTCGGGATCTTGGGCACACACGCATACGCGTCTGGTGTGAGTTTAAGCCACCAGGTCCGGGACTTGAACCACGGTTGACTACGTGGGAGTCCAGCGACATTGCCATTACGCTAACTGCTGGTCCCCCCACTGTAACTTTTTATAGGAAACTGCTGGTGGGTTTATTAACCAGCAGCATAAATGCACAGTGTCTCTCCAACATGCCAGAGCGGAGGGCTGGGGAGGGTGGCTCAGAATACGCTGTCTCTGTGAGTTTTGCCACTGAGAAGCAGAGGATGCGAGTAGGTTGAGAGATGGAGGGCGAGTTGGGGTGGGTTCGGATCCCGCACTGTTCTGCCGTGTTTCTGGGCCCCTGCCACGGGGCTGCTGGGTAGCAGGCTGACTATATGTATCCATCGTGGCCACATCCGTGTGAGAAATGCATGAAGGGGCCACCAGCCCCATGTCACAGGTGGGAAAACTGAACCTGGGTAGTTTTGTACCCAAACTCAAAACCCAGCCAGGGAACCCAAATTAGCACAGGGCATCTTGCATAGGGGAGTCCAGTGACGTCACCATTACACCATCTGCTAGTCTCCAAAATATGTACTTTTTAATTCATTTTATTTATTCATTCATTTATTTTTACTTTGACCAGAGAGAGATACACAGAGAGAGAGAGGGAAAGTGAGAAAGCAAGTCACCAGGTCCAGGACTCGAACCGTGGTCAGCCATGTGGGAGCGTCCAGTGCCTTAACCACCACGCCACTTGCTGGTCCCCCAAAATATGTATTTATTTATTTATTTTGGAGAGGTTTTGGCTATAGGGTGCATGCACTCGCCAGAAAGACAGAGACAGACAGAAAGTGAGAAATCACCCCCCAGGGGGGATGGCCACGCCGCAATCCCTTCTCCTCCATTCTCCTCTCAGGATCCTGGGCACGCACGCACACGAGCCCAGCGTGAGTTTAAGCCACCGGGTCCAGGACTCGAACCGTGGTCAACTACATGGGAGTCCAGCGCCATAGCCATTGTGCCAACTGCTGGTCCTAAAATAAGTAGTTTTAAGTAAGCTTTGGTACCAGTAGAGCCAAAGAGCGAATGAAAAGGAGGAGGAGGAGGGGATGGAGAGGCAGAGGAAAAAGCAGCAAATGCTCCCAACCGCTGAGACACAGGCAGAGGGAGAGAGATTGGGTGTCAGTCACCAAAGGGTCAACACTGTCCCCTGTGCAAGGAGGGTGAGGACAGGGGAGGCTCACCAAGCACACTCGGACACTTTAGGGAGCGTAGAACGTACAGGGTGCTGAACACCAGCCAGTGCGTCAGGACGTAGGTCCCCAGGCACCAGCTGTCTCCACGTGCCTCTGGCCTGGATGTCCAGCATCCCTGGGAAATCGATTTCCAAATCTGCCATGAATGTGACCTTCATAATCCATAACCACCAAGACCCCCATTTCATTTTTTCTTTTTTTTTTTTTTGGAGAGTTTTTTTTTTTTTTTGCTATAGGGCGTGTGCACTCGCCAGCCAGAGAGAGACATAGAGACAGAAAGCGAGAAATCACCCCCCAGGGGGGATGGTCACGCTGCAATCCCTTCTCCTCCATTCTCCTCTCGGGATCTTGGGCACGCATGCACACGCGCCCGGTGTGAGTTTTAAGCCACCGGGTCCGGGACGCGAACTGTGGTCGACTACATGGGAGTCCGGCGACATAGCCATTACGCTAACTGCTGGTTCCCTCTTTTTTCTTTTTTTTTTTTTTGAGAGATTTTTACTATAGGATGTGTGCACTCGCTAGAGAGACAGAGAGAAATTGCCCATTGCCCCCCTCCCAGGGGGAAGGCCATTCTGCAATCCCTTCTCCTCCATTCTCCTCTTGGGATCTTGGGCACACATGCACCCAGCATGAGTTTTAAGCCACCGGGTCCGGGACTCGAACCGCAGTCAACGATGTGGGAGTCCAGCGACGTAACCATTATACCATCAGCTGGTCCCAGTGCACTGGAAATTCCAGACAGACCAACAGTGCCCCCTTAAAGGCTGCTGTCCAGAGACCTTGCAACTGCAGAACAATGCAGTCCGGGGTGCATGCACAGCTTACAGCCGAAGGCCCCTGTGGGTGGGGAGACGTGCAGAGCTGTGCCTTCCCTTGCTCATAAAAATGGGATCCGGCACCCTTGCAGGGTGTTCTCCGAGCCCCAGCCAGCCAGTTCCCCGCGCTGTCCTGGTGGTGTGAGAGGCCCCTGCCCCTCCCTGCACGGGGCAGCCGTCAGGGTAACCCGTCCCTCCTCTGTGCCCCTTCCAGGAGAGACCTCGCTGGCTTACTTGGCTCCCGAGAGCCCCCCCAAGGAGTGTTCTCTGAGAGTCTTGTGAAATTCTGAGCGTTTTCATAGCCAACGTGGGGCAGCCCCCGGGGGTGGAATGCTGGGGAGGTCTAACTTGCATGTTTTCCTGTCGAATAATTTTGTGGGCTGGGAGAACTGGGCAGAAACTCGCACTGGTGTTAATCAGGCCCCTGGGTGTTTTCCCAGCTCACATCGGTGTTTGTTTCTGACGGTGTCCTAGAATAACCATGTCATGTCATTCATCCAGGGTGTCTTTTTTTTGTTTTTCCTAATCCTTTTAAGACAGAAGGCTTCGGGCTAACCTGTTCAGCCGGTCCAAGGGCAAACTAGCATGTCTAGGAATGTAGTAATCACCCTGAGCGGAGGGCCCGGGGCAAGCGCAGTGTCACTTCAGGTGAGAGGAGTCGAGGAAGATCCACATCTGGCCACGTGGGCTTAGGTCCAGAACCCCCGCAGCTGCCTTTTCCAGATATTAAAGTTTGAAGTCTTAGTCTGGAGGCCACGGGGCCAAATTCCACAGCAGACATGGCTCGGCCCACCCGAGCGTCTTAAGGTTTTAGGATTCATTTCCAACATTTGAAAATTCAGGAGAAAGCTGGATTTTGAGCTTGAGTTTTAAAAGGGAAAGATATGGCGATGTGTGGCCACCGTGGTCTGGAGTCTGGCGGCTGCCCCATACCCTGAGTCCTGTACTGTATTCTCCGCTCAACACCGTCTCGTCTGTACTCAGTGGCAAGGTCAGCTACTGCATACCAGGGACTTTTAAAAGTCTATGGATGGAGCCAGTAGATGGCATAATGGTTACGTGGCTGGACTCCCACGTAGCCGACTGTGGTTCGAATCTTGAACCCGGCAGCTTGAAACATGCCAGGCACGTGTGCGTGCGTGCCCAAGATCCCGAGAGGAGAATGGAAGAGAAGGGATTGTAGTGTGACTATCCACCCGGGGGTGATTTCTCCCTTTCTGTCTCTCTGACTCTCCAACAAGCATATGTGCCTTATAGCAAATACCTCTCTAAATGAATGAATGAATGAATGAATGTGCATGGGGCCAGCAGGTGGTATGGTTGTTAAAGGCACCAGATTCCCACATGGTCAACCACAGTTCGAGTCCCAGACCCTGGTGATTTGCCTTCTCACTTTCCCTCTCTCTTTTTCTCTTTGTCTGTCTCTGATGAGCATACATGGCCTACAGCAAACTTAATAATAAATCTTTTTTTCTTTTGAGAGGTTTTTCACTAGAGGGCGCGTGCGCTCGCCAGACAGACAGAGAGAGACATAGAGACAGAAAGCGAGAAATCACCCCCCAGGGGGATGGCCACGCCGCAATCCCTTCTCCTCCATTCTCCTCTCGGGATCTTGGGCACGCACGCACACGCGCCCGGCGTGAGTTTTAAGCCACCGGGTCCGAGACGCGAACCGCGGTCGACCACGTGGGAGTCCAGCGACATAGCCATTACGCTAACTGCTGGTCCCTAATAAATCATTTTTTAAAAGTCTGTGGAAACAACCTCATAGTTCGAGTCCCAGAGCTAGAAACTTAAAAATAAGTCATGCACTTGTGCATATGTGCCCAAAATCCCAAGAACAGAATGGAGGAGAAGGGATTGTGGGGCTGCTCCCCCACCAGGGTAATGACTTTTCATTTTCCCCTCCATCTATCTTTTGAGAGTACATGAACGTTATAATAAAAACATTTAGTTAAAAAACAAAAGTCTAGGAAAAGCAGGTTTAATTCATTTATTTTGATGCAAAAGTATTTTGAAATCCATGCAGAGTGTTTTCTATAATATGCGTTTTCCATGAACTTTTTGAAGCTTCCCCCATAATAGCCTGACTGAGGTTTCTTTAAGTATTTTTCTTATAAAATTTTCATATGTAGGGGCCAGCAGGTGGTGCAGTCATTAAGATGCTGGACTCCCACATGGCCATCCACAGTTCAAGTCCCGAACCCGGAGGCTTGAAACTCATGCCAGGCTTGTGTGTGTGCCCAAAATCCCAAGAGAAGAGACTAGAAGGGACTGTGGCATGGCCATCCCCAGGGGATAGTTCTCGCATTCTCTCTCTCTCTCTCTCTCTCTCTCTCTCCAGTGAGGACATGCACCCTATAGCAGAAAATCTTTCTTTAAAAAAAAAATCAGGGAACCAGCAGTTAGCGTAATGGCTATGTCGCTGGACTCCCACGTAGTCGACCGCGGTTCGAGTCCCGGACCCGGCGGCTTAAACTCACGCCGGGCGCGTGTGCGTGCGTGCCCAAGATCCCGAGAGGAGAATGGAGGAGAAGGGATTGCGGCGTGGCCATCCCCCCTGGGGGGTGATTTCCTGCTTTCTATCTCTCTGTCTTTCTCTGTCTGTCTGGCGAGCGCACGCGCCCTATAGCAAAAATCTCTCAAAAAAAAAAAAAAAAAAACTCACACCGGGCGCGTGTGCGTGCATGCCCAAGATCCCAAGAGGAGAATGGAAGAGAAGGGATTGCAGCGTGACCATTCCCCCTGGGGGGTGATTTCTCGGTTTCTGTCTCTATGTCTCTCTCTCTGTGTCTGGCGAGCGCACACGCCCTATAGCAAAAAACCTCTCCAAAAAAAAAAAAAAAAATCACATTTACAGGTAAGTCCTGGGATGAATGAACTCCTTGTCTCCAACCCCCAATGTGACAGATCTTCACAATTACCATAATCACTGCGTATGTTTTAAGTGAGAATATGTTGTAGACACGATAACCCCTCTTTGACCCCTCCCCAGTTTCATTCTCTTCCTTTCCCCTGTTGGTGTATACAAGGATCCTCAAAAAAAAGTTCTTGGAAAACACATAATATGAACAAACTTGGGACTAGCAGCTGGCGTAATGGCTATGTCGCTGGACTCCCATGTAACTCGACTGCGGTTCAAGTCCCGGACCTGGTGGCTTAAAACTCACGCCGGGCACGTGTGCATGCGTGCCCAAGATCCCGAGAGGAGAATGGAGGAGAAGGGATTGCGGTGTGGCCACTCCCCTGGGGAGGTGATTTCTTGCTCGCTTGCTTGCTCTCTCTCTGGCGAGTGTATGTGCCCTATAGTAAAAATCTCCGGGGGGTGGGGGGGGGGGGACTTGAAAACCAAAATTCAAAAAAAAAAAAAAGAAAAGAAAAACAAATGCAAAGGTTTCAAAATTTTTTGCACCAAAGTGAACGGGTACTTTAGTTCTATTTTTACATGAACTTTCTGAAGTACCTTCCTATCTGAACTCCCATGTAGTCGACCGCAGTTAGAGTCCCAGACCTGGTGGCTTACACTCATGCCGGGCGCGTGTGCGTGCGTGCCCAAGATCCCGAGAGGAGAATGGAGGAGAAGGGATTGCGGCGTGACTATCCCCCCGGGGGATGATTTCTCGCTTTCTGTCTCTCTGTCTCTGTCTGGCGAGCATGTGCGCCCTATAGCAAAAACCTCTCCAAAAAAAATAAATGCATGGGTGAATAAATAAAATTAAATAATTCTGGAAAAAAAAAAAAAAAAAGACAGAAAGCTGTCTTTTCTGTCCTCATTGCTAACCATACAAAAGAGAATCTTCTCCATGTGGCTGGGCCCCTCCGTGAGCAGAAGTACCCACTTCCAGAAAAACTCATATTCACAGCCTGGCATGTTGCTTTGCACGGTGGACTTTAGATTTTCATTTCCTCTTTGACAAAACAAATATGTGAGGAATATTACTTTTCGGGGCAACGTACAGGAGAGCTCATAATTCTGGAGTTTTATATGGAGAAAGGCTGAGCCGGACCTTCAGGTTCGGCTGGAAAGCGTCCCTCGAGGTCCCCTGGGAGGACGTCCTGGTTGTGGCTCCTCCCCCGTCCCCTGCAGCCATCCGTTTAATAAAAGCAGCCGTGTGTCTTCAGAGAACACCAAGGGCACACGGTCAGGTCGCACGGGATTGTTCTCAGAGCAGAGTGGCCGTCTCCAGTTGACCATGAGATACAAAGGATCGCCATCTCTTATTTTTTTATTTCTTCTTTTTTTTCTTGTCCTCGGGTGCATGTGCTCACCAGAGACGGGGAGAGAGAGAAAGCGAAAATGCACCTGCCAAGGGCGCGTGCACTTGCCAGAGAAAGTACCCCCCCACACAGTGGGGTATGCTCATCTCGCAATTCCTGTCTCCTCCATTTCATCTGGATGTGCAGCACACGTTCACCTGTGCCCGGTATGGCTTTGTTTGTTCGTTTGTTTGTTTTAGAGAGAGTTTCACTACAGGGCATTTGTGCTCGCCAGAGACACAGAGAGAGCGAGAAGTCCCCTCCAGGGGGGATGGCCACACCGAAATCCCTTCTCCTCTTAGGATTTTGGGCACACACGCACGTGCACCCAGCAGGAGTTTCAAGCTGCCTGGTCCAGGATTCAAACCGCGGTCGGCCATGTAGCAGTCCAGTGCCACAAGATTGTATTACCTGCTGGTCCACGTGGCTTTTCAAGCCTCCGGGGCCAGGATTCAAACTGTAGTCCAGCAGAGAGGGATCTAGATCTCAATTCATGGCAGTAAGCCACTGCACTATGGGGCTGGCCATCCCTCCTTCCAGAGGGGTGTGTGTGTGTGTGTGTGGTGGCATAGACAACATCTCACTGTGTCACAGTCTTCCTGCCTCAGTCTCCCAAGTAGCTGGGACCACCGGCATGTACCACCACACTCAGCTTTATTATTTGTTTTTGAGAGGTTTTTGATATAGGGCGTGTGCGCTCACCAGAAAGAGAGACAGAGAGACAGAAAAAGAGGAATCACCCCCCCAGAGGGGATGGCCACACCACAATCCCTTCTCCTCTCGGGATCTTGGGCACACACGCACATGCGCCCGGCGTGAGTTTAAGCCAGCAGGTCCAGGACTCGAACCACAGTCAGCTACATGGGAGTTCAGCGACACAGCCATTACGCTAACTGCTGGTCCCATTTTTTTTTTAATCTTTTAAAGTTTATTTTTTTTCAGGGCCGGCAGGTAGCGTAGTGGTTAAGGGCGCTGGAGTCCCACATGGCTGACTGTAGTTCGAGTCCCAGACCTGACAGCTTTCTCTCTCTCTCTCTCTCGTCCCCCCACCCCCAATCAAATTAAAACAAACAAACAAACAAACAAATAAATAAATAAATAAAGGTGTTTTTTTCTTTCTTCCATGAAAGAAAGAGAAAGACAAGGCATCCCAACAGAGTCTTCACACCATACCCTTCCCCAGCCAGCCAGGGTCATAGACACTTGCGTGAGCCTGGTGCATGGAGGGAGACTTCAAGGTATGACCCCTTTCAAACTGCTAAGCTCAACAGCCTGTCATTCTGTGGCCCACAACTCACCATCCTTAAGATTTTTAGTTCATGCTGTGGAGGGCCCTCACCCTCTGGAAAGCAGGGAGGGCCTGTTGCTGGTATATTTAACTGGGACTCATGGGTCTGTTAGCAAGGGTTGTATCAGTCAGCTACTGCGACAGTAACTAATAGCCCCAGTAGCTCATTGCCTTACAGTGGTGCCATCCCTTAATTGACAGAGCTCTGACTGTAGGGGCATCCCTTGTATTTGGACTTGTTGTTGTTCTGGTAGAGGGTAGGAAACAAAGAGAATCAAAGCCAAACCACATATTTAAAGCCTCTCCTGGGACACAGCCAGCCTTGTGTTCCTCACACCCTGTTGCACAAAGCATGACTTTGGAGGGAGTGCTGGGAACAAGAACTCAGTCTGCCATAGGGGTGCCGTGTGCAGAAAACATTCTGCACCAAGGAGTCCATGGAGCCAGACAACCACTCGGATCACACCCTAGGCTCTGATTCTCTGCAATTCTTGCCAAGGTTGATTGCCAAGCTCCCTGAAGCTGACTCCCTTCTTCCACAGACTCCTGACTCCGTAATCTGTCTGGAAGGCCCTCTGGGAAACTGGCCTCTCCCCCATTCTCCTCTCATTGTCTTTCTTCCCTCTGGGCAGGTGGGTGGCAGGCCCATGGAGCCCCTGCTCGGCGACCTGTGAGAAGGGCAGCCAGCATCGGGAGGTGACCTGCGTGTACCAGCTGCAGAATGGCACCTACGTGGCCACGCGACCCCTCTATTGCCCGGGCCCTCGGCCAGCGCCAGTGCAGAGCTGCGAAGGCCAGGATTGCCTGTCCATCTGGGAGGCCTCTGAGTGGTCACAGGTGGGTGCCAGGCCTTGCCATGGGAGCCAAAGCCACTCGAACACAGTACCCAGCTTTCATTCCTTGGTATTGGGGATACAGTCCTGTGTATCACCGACGTACCCCCAAGACCCCACAGTTCAGTTATATTCGAACTCACTCCATAATAATCTCTCTCTATTTTTAAGAGATTTTTGCTATAGGGTATGTGTGCTCAGTAGAGAGACAGAGACAGTGAGAAATCACCCCTCAGGGGGGTTGGCCACTCCACAATTCCTTCTCCTTCATTTTCCTTTCAGGATGTTGGGCACGCACGCACATGTGCCCAGTGTGATTTTTTTTTTTTTGAGATGTTTTTGCTATAGGGTGTGTGCGCTCACCAGAAAGACAGAGAGAGACAGACAAAAAGCAAAAAATCACCCCCCGGGGGGATGGCCACGCTGCAATCCCTTCTCCTCCATTCTCCTCTCGGGATCTTGGGCATGCATGCACATGCACCCGGTGTGAGTTTAAGCCACCGGGTCTGGGACTTGAACTGCAGTCGACTACATGGGAGTCCAGCGACATAGCCATTATGCTAACTGCTGGTCCACCCAGTGTGATTTTCAAGCTGCTGGGTCCAGGACTCGAACCACATACAGTAACGTGGGAGTTCGGCACCTTCACCGCCGTGCCCCCTGCTGCCCCCCGCATCCTCCTCTTTGCATCCCCACCTGGGTCTGACACACAGTCGAGACGTCATGGAAGTGGGGGACGTGCCCGGGACGGAGCAGGACCAAGTGTCCCCTGGTGTCTTACAGTGCTCTGCCGACTGTGGCCAAGGGACACGGAAGCGAACCGTGACGTGCACCAACTCCCAGGGGAAATGCGACGCATCCACACGGCCGAAAGCCGAGGAAGCGTGCGAGGACTACTCGGGCTGCTATGAGTGGAAGACCGGGGACTGGTCTAAGGTAAGGACACGCCGCGCCGGCACTTCCATCCCGCCATGCCACACGCTAACACAGGTGGCTTGAGGCCTCGCTGCATTTTTGTTTAAGGGTTTATTTATTTTTAATTTTATTTATTAGTAGTTTTGACCAGCTAGAGACAGTCAGAGAGAAAGGGAGAGTGAAAAAACAAGCCACCAGGTCCAGGACTCGAACCATGGTCAGCCGTGTGGGAGTCCAGTGGCTCAACCACCACACCGCCTGCTGGCTCCTGTGGCCTCGCTGCATTTTTCAAGTAGTCCTCATGGCTTTCTTTCCTGTCCGCAGCCTCTCAATCTCTGCACATGCCAGGCTCTTCAGGAAATAGCTAGAAGGTCAGGCACCAGCCAGCGTCCCTGAGTCTGGGACTAGTTGCTGGGAGGAAAATGCCACAGCAGCAGGTGCAGAGGGTGTGACCGTGCGTGGCTGAGCTGGGGCTCAGTCCAGGGTCTGTGATGCCCAAGCGAGCTCCAAAGGGTGTCCCCAATGCTGGGCAGCCAAATAGCCCTCCTCACTGGGTCCCGGAAGGCAAGCCTCTTTCCAGCGAGGTGACCACAGGCCAGTCCAAAGTCTTGCCACAAGAGCTGTCCTTGAGCTGGTACCCCTGATCTGGGTGAGGGTGCCCAGGAATGGATGAGCTCCTCATGCAAAACCTAGGGGAGGCAGGACGGGCTTGGAGGGCACATTGAGCCCCTTCCCCTGTGTCCTGACCTTGGCCAAGGCCGGAACCTCACCGACGTCTCCTAAGAGGGTCAGCTCTCCTCCCGGGATAGCTCTTTCCAGAAAACAGTGCCGGTCGTTGTTACTAGCTGCTAAATGCAGGGTCTGTGTATGCCACTTTGGAGTAGGGGACACTTCAAATGACAGAGGAAGAGGTTGATCCTGTAGACTAATGGTTTTGGGGTTTTTTTTTTTTTTTTTTTTTTTTGAGAGGTTTTTGCTATAGGGTGCGTGCGCTCGCCAGAAAGACAGAGACAGAGAGACAGAAAGAGAGAGAAAGAAAGAAAGAGAGAAAGAAAGAGAATCTTGTCTTGCAGGAAATTCTCGTCTCCCTAAGAGGACGATCTCTTCCTTCACCATTCCCGTAAAAAGCATGAGTAAATCCAAATCAAATCTCTCTCCTTTGTGCCTATGACACTTTTGCTCTTTATGCCTAAAGAATTTTATTTCTGGGGCCAGCAGGTGGCATACTAGTTATATCACTGACCTCCCACGTCGTCAACTGCAGTTCGAGTCCCAGACCTGGTGGCTTAAAATTCACGCTGGGTGTGTGTACATGCATGCATGCTTGCCCAAAATCCCGAGAGGAGAATAGAGGAGAAGGGATTGCGGCATGGCCATCCCCCCGGGGGTGATTTCTCTTTCTCTCTCTCTCTTTCTAGTGAGTACACACATCTTACAGCAAAAATCTCTCCCAAAAAAAAGGAATTTTATTTCATTATCATTTCTCCAATGACACTGCCACCCAGATGTCCCTGGCTCCCTGTCCCTGCCCAGGAAGCAGGGCAGGGAGTGCCTCTCCCTGATAGTGGCCACCAGGTGGTGGTGTGAAGGGCTTGCTGGGGACGGGACAGTAAGGGGTAGACTCATTCTAAGCTGCCCGGCAAGGAGCTTTCCTAGTACATTATTGTCGCTGCTGTGTCTGCCTCAGTTCCCCGCGTCTGGGGAACCCCATGGAATGTTCTCCTAACGAAGCCACTTGAAAGACAACCCATTAGTGAGAAAGCTGGAAGCAAGACCAGATAGGCCTTTTATAGACCCGTTTGCTTGGGTTGTAAAAGCCGAAAGGAGACACTGCGGTCTCATGGCTGCTTAATTAAAGCCGAGGCCACCCGGGAGGCCAGCCGAGGTGGGAGGCACGGTGCACGCCTGTGTGTTAACGTTTTACACGCCCGATCAGGTTACAGGAGGGCACCCTGCAGCCCCCCTCGGAGCTGTCTGGAGTTACATCTGTCTTCAGGGCCAAAGCAGCCTCTCATGGTGCTCCCGAGGTCTGGCTGCCGGATCCACGCCCTGAGCCGGGTCGAGGTGGTTTCCACACCCGCCTGTGACAGGGCATGACCGCCTACAGAGAGCCAGAGAAGTAAGCAGGTCCGAGGGTGGCTTCCAGGCCCAGGAGTCCCTAGCCAGCACTTTCCCCTCTCATTGCTGTTAACAGCAGCAGGGGCAGGACCAGCAGTTGGTGTAATGGCTATGTCGCTGGACTCCCATGTAGTCAACCACAGTTCGACTCCCGGACCTGGTGGCTTAAACTCACGCCGGACACGTGTGCGTGCGTGCCCAAGATCCCGAGAGGAGAATGGAGGAGAAGGGGTTGCGGCGTGGCCATTCTCCTGGGAGGGGGGGTGATGTCTCGCTTTCTGTCTCTCTGTCTCTGTCTTTCTGGCGAGCGCACGCGCCCTATGGCAAAAGCCTTTGCAAACAACGAGAAGAGATGGTGGTGTGGTTACATCACTGGACTCCTACATGGTGGACACTGGCTTAAAACTCACACTGGGCATGTGTGCAAGCAGGTCTAAGATCTCGGTAGGAAAATGGAGAGGGATTGCAGCATGGCCATCGCCTCGGAGGGTGATTTCTCGCTTTCTGTTTCATTGTCTCTCACCAGCAAGCACACACGCCCTAAAGTAAAAACCTCTACAAGAAATAATAATAATAATAATAATAATAATAATAATAATAATAGCAGGGACCAGCTGGTAATGTGTGGTTAAGGCGGCCTAATCCCACATAGCCATCTATGTGGTTTAAATCCTAGACCCTGCACCTTTAAAATCATCCCAGGTGCATATCCCAAATTCCAAGAGGAGAATGGAGGAGAAGGGGGACCAGCAGTTAGCGTAATAGCTATGTCGCTGGACTCCCATGTAGTCGACTGCCGTTCAAGTCCTGGACCCGGTGGCTTAAACTCACGCCAGGCGTGTGTGTGTGTGTGTGTGCCCAAGAACCCGAGAGGAGAATGGAGGAGAAGGGATTGTGGCATGGCCATCCCCCCTGGGGGGTGATTTCTCGCTTTCTGTCTCTCTGTCTGGTGAGCGCACGCGCCCTATAGCAAAAACCTCTCCAAAAAAAAAAAAGAATGGAGGAGAAGGGATTGCAGTGTGGCCATCCCTCCTGGGGGGCGCTGTCTCGCTTTCCTCTCTCCCTCTCTGTCTCTCTCTGCACACCCTGTGACAAAAATAATAACAGCTGCAGTAACGCATGGGGGACTGCGTGTTAGTAAAGCCAGTCCCACCTGAGAGGGGTTTTGGTTCATTTCCCGGGACTCTCTGGGCGCGCTGGCCATACGCGCGTGTCCCTGATCCAGGCTGACTGAGACTGGGCGCGGATGGTGGAATGAAGACCATGTTCAGAGTGCTTGTCTTTCTTTTATGGGAATAAATAAACGGATAATTTTTTTTTTTTTTTAAATTGGCAGAGGCTGCATGCCGTCAACAGAGAAAGTGAAGAGGGAAAAAAAAAAAAAAACATCCCCCAATGGGGAGTGGTCATGCTGCAACTCCTTCTCCACTTCTCTATCCTGTCAGGGCTCTGAGCACACATGCACACGTGTCTGGTGTGTTTTTCTTTTTAAGTGTTTGCCACAGAGAGCACGCCTTCAACTGAGAGAAAGGTGGAAAGTGAGAAATCATCCCCCTGGAGGGATGGCCACACCACTATCCCTTCTCTTCCACTCTCTCAGGATTTGGGGCCTGCATACACATCACCCAGTGTGATTTGTAAGCTGCCAAGTCTGGGATTGGAACCATGGTTGACCAAGTGGGAGTCCAGCATGCTAACAACCACGCCATCTGCTGGTCCCTGCCCTAAAGTTCTTAAAAGCTCTTCCAAGGGAACCAAAGCCATTCAGTGCCCACGCTGTGTGAACAGTACCCCCTAAGACGCTAGCTAGAATTTAGCAAAACCTGATCCTGGTGAGAGTGAAATGCCTACCAGGGCTGAGTCTACAGGATCAGCAGCAAAAGTTGGGGGAGGGGGGTGCCCCACTTCTGCTGTCACTTAGCACAGCCTTGCCTCCTGGGGGTGCTACCAAACAGTGAGATGAAAATGTCTAGTCTCTGTGGGAGCACTGGGGAGACATCCTTCCTTCCATGCTGTCCTGGAGTAGGGTTTTTGTTTTCATTTTTGGTTTTGCTAGAGAGCCCATGTGATGTGCTTGCTAGAAAGAGACAGAGAGAAGGAAAGTGAAAAAGTACCCCCCAGGGACCAGCAGTTGGTATAATGGCTATGTCGCTGGACTCCCATGTAGTCAACCGCAGTTCAAGTCTTGGACCTGGTGGCTTAAACTCACACAGGGTGCATGGCCATCCCCCCTGGGGGGTGATTTCTTGCTTTCTGTCTCTCTGTCTCTCTCTGTCTTTCTGGCGAGCACATGCGCCCTATAGCAAAAACCTCTCAAAAAAATAAAAATACCACCCAGTGGGATG